>JABAKD010000029.1:6748983-6996483 GCA_012845835.1 Undaria pinnatifida
CCTTTCAAGGGGATAAATCTGACGGGTTTGGCACCAGTTATTATTGGGGGGGGGGGGGGTTGGGGCGGGGGGGGGGCGTGTGGGGCAGCTCAATATGTGCGTGGAAACTATACATTATTTTGAGGGGATAAATGTGACGGTTTCGGAAATGATGCATCAGTTTATCATGTATATCCTGGGGTAAGTCGTACAATCAGTGAGTAGAGAGAGGGTGGAGTGTTCGAGGGGGTGGGGTTGGGATGGGTTGGGGGGGGGAAGGTAGGGGGTGGGGGCGGAGGGGGCGGGGGAGGGGGGGGGGGGAAGGAAGGGTTTTAGGTGAGGGGTTTGTTATACATGTGGTGCTAGGTCTAGGCGATGGTGTGGGTGATGGGGAGAAAGGGGGTGTTCGGGGCGGGGGGGGGGGGGGAAGCAGCGGCATGGATGGCTCTCGAAAGATTTTGAGGTGATATCCTGTGCGTGAAGTGTGTATTAATCTGGCGGATTTCGATATTTGGTGGGGCGTTTGAGTAAGGGAGAGCGAGGGGGGGGGGGCGGGGGGCGGGGGAGATTTTTTAGCAGGTTTAGGTCACAAATAATATTCAAATACACTTCGGCTGTGAGATCAAAGATATGTAGAGGCTTGTTGTACGCGTGGTGCTAGGTCTAGGCGATCGTGCGGGTGGTTGGAAAAGAGGGGGCGTTGAAGGGGGGCGGGTTGGGGGGAAAAGAATTGAAAACTACGTCATGGATGGTTAGAAAGATAATGACGTGATATCAACTGCGTATAGGTAGGTGTTAATTTCTCTGGCCGATTTCGATTGTGAGTGGGGCGTTTGGACAAACTAGGCGGAAGGGGGGGGGGGATCGGGGGACGGGGGGGGGGGGGCGGGGGGGGGGGGGGGAGGGTTGGGGTTTTTTCGTGAACAAGAGGGGTCAGGGGAGGGGGAGGGGAAGGGGGGGGAGGCGGGGGGCGGGACATTTCAATATTTGCGCGGAAACTATAAATCCTCAAAGGGGACAAACCTGACGATTGAAGCAATAAGACATCCCTTTATATCATCTGGCTTGTAATGTTTACTATTCTAGAAGGTTTGATGTTCGATGCATCATGCAACCCAGTGTTCAAGTGTAGTAAATAACGTGTTAAACCTTCATAAGTTGTTGTTGTATGATACATGGATCGAAAGCTAGAATATTTTATAGAATATTTGTAGTTACCATTATTTTCTTACATCGTTTATTATAAGAAAGAGATACGTATTATTATCAAATACAAAAGGCGAGGTGATGTGGTCATGCACTGTTTGTCACCACCATCATACAGTTACCATTATTTTCTGACATCGCTAACTATACGAAAGATATATGTATTGCCAAATACAGCATGCGAGGTGATGTATGTGGCCATGTACTGTCTCCGCCATTGAGCATTAGAGGGAGGGATGCGAATCGTTAATTTTTATGGAACGCTTGGTATACATGCGCTCAATTACGTCACCTCGTTAGTCATACTTGGTATACACGCGCTCAATTACGTTACCTCGTTAGTCATACTTCGTTTGGCATAGGTTGGGAAGCGATCATGCAGACAGACGGTATGTACGAAATACCCTACGTAATGGGTTGGTAAGGTTGCTTACCGCAATTTTAACTCATCTGCCTGTGCTTCCTTTTCCAATTATTTTTCTCTCAAATAAATGTACGATTTCACGCCTATGATTTTACCTTGCCGATGTGGGGCTCTGCGGTCGTCAATTTCAAGTCAGAGATACATCCTACAAATACATCAGGCGAGGTGGGTATGTGATGTCATATATATGCGATGAATATATATATGACATCGTCCTACCTTGGGCCGCTCCTGCTGTAAGCAGTGCTCACGGGGTACCCCAGGCAGTGGAGGAACGAGTAGCGAAAGCAACAACGCGCGGCAACAACAACGGCAGCGGCAGCGACGGCAGAGACACACGCTCGGATAAAGGGCCTGGGAGTTTCCTCAGCGAGTACACCCGTGGCGCGCACGCAAACCACTATCCCGCATCACTTCGGACTTTTGCGTCTCTTTTCTCGTTCATTTTTCAGATAGCTGCCGGCAAGTGCAAGGAAAGGCGGGGGCCTAAAACGGGTGTAATGCTGTTTAACTCCACCTGTGCCATCCGACAACGCCATAGAGGGCAAGCGAAACTAGAGGGAGCCATGCTGAGAGCAACGAGACCGGCACTCTCCATGGTAGCGCGCTCCCCTGGGTGTGCCGTTGCCCAAATGATCAGCGGATACCGGTAAAAAAGGTAGTCTACAGCAGCTATACTACTCTGTTATCATACGGGATCAACTAGCACAAGAGTTGAAAAACAATGTTCAAGTGAAGAAAAAGAAGCAAAAACACGAAAACGACGAGAAAAGAAAATCTTGCAAGCGAAGAAATTGGGTATCGACGCGGGACGCGTGCAAGGGCGTCACTGTGCCCACTTAACTGCTGCAATGCACTATGCCCACCTCACTGCTGCCGGACAGGCTGGGCTCCCAGGAGCGGGCGCTAAAAGTCGCGCGGACGCGCTCTGAATAAACAAAAAAGAACGACAAATTGAGAGACGCGCTCGGCGCACAAAGATACAGCAGCAGAAAGAGCAGCAAACAGAACAACGACGAGACATCCAAAACCAGCGAGAGATACACTGGGTGATCCCCCGCGAGGGCAAGCGCGTATCTGGGATGGACATCATGTAACGAATCGTGCCCAGTGCAGCGAGGTCTAGAGTCAACGCGAGACAGACAAGGAAATCGTGGAAACCCGAGTTCGATTATCGGATTGGATACCATGTCACGAATCGGGCTCTAGCGCAGCGACGTCCCGAGTTAAGGCGAGACAGACGAAAATATCTATCAAGGCGAGACAGACAAAGATATCTATCAAGGCGAGCCAGACGAGGATATGTAGCCTACTAGCATCGCAGGGTCCCCACGTGGGTTATGTCCGTAGCACGCCTCAGATGTTCATAGTGACTGACCTACAAAGGACCGATGCGACCGAGTTCAGAGGGCGCTTGTACGTTCCTCGGGGACCGAGAGCAAGTCCCCTGTGCAGGTGTTTACGGTATGAAATCTCCCAAGAAAGTAGTGTGTAGATGGAAACATTATTGCTTATTCGCAGGTTTTATGAACGTGGACCCCAAATAATTGATTGTGTCCGGGTGGGGCAGCCACACCCGACTCAGAGAGGAGGCGTAAATAGCGCGGCCCCTACTATCTATCGCGAAACCTCCTCTGTCATAGTAACTCTTGAAAATTGTCACGGAACCGTAACAATTGTTGTTGTTCTCACAATACCTCGCATAATCAAGTCCGTGGTCACAGGACAGGCTGCAGTTACTCTAGAGCTGACGAATACCCCAGAGAAAAGAAAAAAAAAACAAAGGTGGTACACGCATATATCACACCACCCTCTGTAGCAGACGCTTCTCCCCCATACGTGCTGCGAATCCCGCATACAATATCCTCCGTTTGCGCACAATCGCCTCTGTGCCCTTTCGTTTTAGAAGCGGTCTTGGCAAGCGCGTCGGCGTACGATATGGTGTGGTCGTCGCGCTTCCGTTTCCGCCATCCGAGGCATCGGAGGAGCATGGAGTGGTGAGCCCGTCGTAGCCTGTCATAGTCGGGCTTGTTGGGGCTCTACGTCATGCAACCGAAAAGCAGTGTCTCGACCGCCTCAGTTTTCAGCAACCGCACCTTCAACCGTGAGCGCACACCCGGGCGATCATAGATTTTCATCTTGTACCGCTGGAAGCATACTAGGTACCACATACTACAATTGGTGACACCGCCGTCAGTAATCTCGCATCATGATGAAGAAATATATGTTTTTATCTGGTACCAAATTGTAATATGTAGTGCATTTTTTGTTAATTGATCCGCACTACGAACTGACTGTGGTTTGTCTTCCTTTGTTGCTGTCTTAGAGGTTACATTCGAAAGCTATATATAAAGTACGTCGCAGACTCGGTTCTGGAGTTCGAATCCCTTGTGGCCGTTAATAGTAGTCGTAATTCGATGCGAGTCGACGAGGGAAAAAAGGATTAAAAATAAAGTCTTCTCGCGATGAAAATGAAGTACGTACCGTAGTAGTAATAGTGAGGACGGGAAAGAAAAGCCTGCTGTAGTGACCCTGTGTTCGAGTTGCGAGAAAGAGAACAAACAAGTTACGTGCGAAGATAATAGTAGACGGCATGAGCAAAACTCAATATAAAAGACAATCAAGGCCGTCCCCCTTGCCTGTGGAGTGTGTGCGCGGAACTGCTGCATGAATCAGGTGGATAAAGCCCTTACTAAACATAGTCAATAATGCGGGTTCGAAGGTTCCCCAGCGCGCACCAGGGCCAGCGTACTCGTGCTCGTCGAGAGGTTCTTCTGCGTATCAGGAATGACTGCAAGAGCTTGTGACTCGGCATTCCAAATCCGACGAGAATCGGCGAGCACAAAAAGCCAAGAAGTGGGAATGCTGAACCTGAACCCTATCCATGCGCGATATAGAGATTTTTGGGGGGTGGGTAACGGAAAACGAAGTGAAAATTCTCATCAGGGGCGGTTTCTCATGGTCGGGGCGTGTTTCCAGGATTTTTAATTCGGAAACATGAACAAACACAAAATGCTCAGGGGCTCTTCTCCGTTCTCTATAGCAGATAGCCTACAGAGAGCTCAAAACGTAAGACCCGCGCTTGATATCCAACGAGCTTTGAGTTTATCCACTTCCCCTCCTCTCACCATGTCGCTTGCCTAGATGGAACCTGCTGTGCTGCTTTCGCCGCCACAGCAGTTACCACCAAGCGACGACTGGTTGAAGGATCTGACACACACGTGGCCATTCGGCTATTTTCCAAGGTCGTCAAAAGCTCGACCTCGGGGAAGCTCGGACCATGTTTAAGGTAAACCGATAAGAAGGGTTTAGTTTAGAAAAACACTTGTGTCATCGTTACCTTGGTGAGCGTCGTCGAAAAGCCCGACCATGAGGAAGGTCGGACTTAGTGTAAGGTAAACCGACTGGCAAGGTATATTTCACCAAAATCTGGTGATATCGTTACCTTGGCGAAGGTCAGTACCTCAGCAGAGACGGAGACAAAGTTGACCTGGCATACTGATTATGATTGACGGAGACCACGGCGAACTTCTATATGAACGCCACAAAAGATAGCGTGTTCAAGCAGTTGTATATTTAAGTTACCGTCCCTATCCACAAATTATGTGCAGGCAGTAGATACTCCGAGGAATAATAAAATAGGAGTTGAGCAATCGTAATATATATATATTTTTATACTGCGGCGGCACAGTGCCGGTATCGTTGCATCCATCAATACGCCACCTTCACCCGCCCTCCCAAAAACGCGATACTCCGCGGGTATATCGTTACTCATCGGAACTATCTATATTTCAACATGTTTAATATGCATAATAAATGCTCTGTCGGCATTGGCAAACATCACAGCACAAGACGCTCACGGTAACACGCATCAACGACGTCATGACACACCCAGTCGTCATTTCAAAAACACAACAAGTATAGACTAAACGTTGGTGGCGGCAGTACCCGGCATCAACATACACGGGGGCCTGATGAACACACGCACACACGACACCGCAAACAATCGTCCCAAGAACGCAGACGGAAAGTCCGCGCGGCATGCCGTTTCAATATTCTATAGTTCCCACGCACAGACTGAATAACGTCACCATGTTGACCCTGATAGCTACACTGTAGTTGCGAGGGGAGTCGCCGACCTATATCCTTAATGAGGACACACAACCCGTAATACGCGCGATCAGAGTATCACACACAGCTTGCAAAGATGAGTTTCGACAAAATAGTCGATCTCACAGCTGGAGTGTATTTCAATTTTTTCAACATTTACGTTGAAAAACAACGTATAAAACTTTGTGCATTAACTACTATGTGCCGGCAACGCCAGGCATCGCAGAATTTCAAGGGGCTCACGACAACACGCATCCGCGGCGTAACCACACATCAATCCGCCTTTAAAACAACGTGACAAAATATACACCAAATGTTGGTGGCGGCAGTGCCATGCATTATACACTGGAGGCCTCAGAACACACAAGAATCCACGCTGGGTCATCCTATTGTTGGTACACTATTGCATTATCCTATCGTTGTGGCGGATGTGCCGGATGTCAAACTATAATGAAGGCTTAACACACACCACAGTATCCACGACACCGTGTGCGTACCATTTCCTTTTTGTTTTTGAAGGACGCTATTATTTACTGTCACATTCTACGGCGGTTCATGTAGGGCTATAGAGAGCTCCAATGTGGCCGTCGAAATGATGCATGTGTCTGGAGAAGGCGCGCATATACGCATCAATGGCGCGTTGTAGACCTAAACGTACTATCTCGGTCGGGAATACGGGAAACAGCCGCACCCCTCTGCCTTGGTGTAGGTCACTAAGTTTCCGCGACGACTGGTTCCTGGGCGCCGTTCCCAACTTGGCCGGTAGCACCCCTGGTTTTGTTTCTAATTAATGCGTAAAGGGGTAGTTTCGGGTATTTGAAACAAGTCGATAAAACAAAACAGGAGGAGCAGAATTTGGAAGCCTATGAGGTTCAGCTTGAATGCAAGCGACGTACACAGTATAAAACAAAACCCCCATGCGACCTGGCAGACGAGAACAATGATAACTTCGCCGAAAAAGGAGTTTGACAATGTCCGAAACAAAATACACAGGATAGAATAATAACAAAAAAAAACACGCAACGTTGTAACGTGAAAAATATAACAATACAGGAGTACGTTGAACGGCAGTCTCACTGCTGATAAGGTTTGCGACAAAAAACTCCGCCCTCCCCTCACCGATTATACGACTTACAGGATACACTTGATAAAGGCTTCAACCCTAGCCTCGTAAAGTATTTCTATTCAAATCTCACAGTGTTGCAAAATAATAAATACAGATATAGTCAAACTATGAACAGTAACGGTATAACAAGTGTATTATGATACCACTACAACCCATAGCTGTCAAGGTTGGTTGCTGCATGTTTATCTCCAGGGATAAAAATGCATTTAACTATAGTTGACAAAATCCGCGAGGTGGAACGTTGAAACTCCCAAACATCCCTCGCAACTTCGTTTTTAGCCCCTCAAAGCAGTTTTCTCGGCGTACATCAATACGTTTTGCAGATATGCACAACAGGCCACCCCCCCCCAACCACTGTAAACAAATATGTATTTAAAAACACCACTCTAAAACGACACGATAACGAAGTCTAGAACATCACCCAAAACATATGCGTATAGCAACAACCACGCGAACACAAAATAATACGTGTTCAAAAACACCACTCCGAAACAACACGATAACGAAGCCTAAGAACATCAACCATAACATACACGTGTAGCAACATCCACGCGGACACAAATAATATGTATTTGATAACACCATTCTGAAACAACACGACAACGAAGTCTAGAACATCAACCAAAACATACACGTGTAGCAACGACCACGCGGACACCGAATAATATGTATTCGAAAACACCATTTTGAAACAACACGATAACGAAGTCTAGAACATCAACCAAGAATGCCCACACACTAAAAACACATACACGTCTACATACGAGACCCAGTCAAAAGATGGAACCCATGTGCCCTGGATTCCAAATTGGGGTCCCTACGACTCGGAAACATCGCATAGTCCACATATAGTATTCACACACACTAAAAGTACGTCAAAACTGCTCGATGCCAAGTGACAGGTTCATCAAGAACGCAAGAACAAACAGAACAAGAGACGGGGTAATGATAGCAGCGCTTATCAATATAGCATTCGCCCAACACATCACCTCCTTTGCAATTGATTTTGGGCATCAGCGAACTGGGTCCAACGCATGCCCGTATTGTCTTCGGTGGAGTGAGGAGCGGTAGTAAAAATAAAGTGCGCTGCTCGATAACCTGTTCCTGACCGTCGGTATATTGAACAACCTTCGGGCCGCGTCTCCTCTGTGTCAGGTGTGTGAGGAATTTTGTTTGTCGTTTTCAAGCGAGCGGTTGCGTTGACATATACTACCTGGCTTGATGTAAAGGAAAGGAACACCACTCAGCGATCATCTACTACACGCTAGGGCATGTTTTCATGAGCACCACTAACAAGAGCATCAGACATGGACGTCACATCTACAGGGCCACAACATCTTCGACGACAGTGGGGAGAAAACATGGCGTATAATCGTACACTAGATAATAGAAATGTGAAAATGAAGTACAGACAGTTATGTTAACACTGCGGTAGACCACACTACTAACCTATTACGCAGGGTATTTCGTGCCTCCGGCCGTTTGTATGATCGCCTGACAGCCTCTGCCAAACGCAGTAGCATATGCCTAACAAGATGTATCTCTGTCTTAGAGTTGGCGACCTCAGAGCCCCACATCGGCACGGTAAAAATCATAGGCGTAAATGGTATGTGTGAGACAAAAAAATGTGAAAAGGAGGTACAGACAGATATGTCTAAATTGCGGTAAACCTCCCTACCAACTTATTATGTAGGGTATCCCGTACATACCGCCTGCGTGATCGCCTCCCAACCTATGCCAACCGGAGTATGACTAACGAAGTAACGTAATTAAGCGCGTGTACACTAAGCGTTCCTTTCAGAGCACTAACGATTCGCATTTCTCCCTTTCGTTCTCGATGGCGTTGACATTGCAGGACCACATCACCTTGCCTGTTGTATTTGGCAATATGTATCTCTTTCTTATAATCAGCGATGTCAGAAAATAATGGTATCTACATGATTGTACCTATCAATTGAAATATTCTATCTTTCGATCCATGCACAATAATAACAAAATTTGAAGCTTTTAACACGTTGTTTGCTACACTTAAGAACTGGTTTGCATACTACATGTAACATCAAACCTTCTAGAATAATACACATTATCAGGCGGGTGGTATAAATCGTTGCCCTCTTGCTACAACCGTCAGAATCATCCCTTTTAAGGGTTTATAGTTTCCGCGCACAAATTGAAACCCCCCGATCCCTCTTGTTTTAACTCCCCACCAAAAATCAAAATTTACCACAGTAATAAACACTACCACCAGCCAAATGATATCATCTCATTATCCTTCCGGCCATCCATGCCGTAGCTCCACCTCATCTCCGCCCTCCTCCCCCCCCCCACCCCTCCTGCCTTTTGTTCCCCACCCAGTTCGTTCAAACGCCCCACTTACAATTGAAACCGGCCAGAGTAATAAACACTTCCAAGAAACATATTTCTAGCCATCCATTGCGTAGCTTTCATTCATCCCCCCTCCCCCCCTCCAACGCCCCCTCGTTCCCCACACCCCGCGCGATCGCCTAGACCCAGCGCCACGCGTGTAGCAAGCCCCTACATATACCTGGAGTATGATTTATACGCGCGATCGGAGAATCACACACAATGTTTCGAAAATCAGTGCCAGTGTCCACCAAGTTCTTGGTCCTTATAGCTGGAGTGTATTTTTATATTGTATGTGACCTAAACCTCTTGAAAACCCTCCCCCCCCCCCGCCCCCGCCCCCCTTCCCAATATCGAAATCCGCCAGCCTATCAAACACTTCCAAGCCCTGGATGTCGCCTCATTATCTTTCTAGAGCCGTCCATGCCGCTGCGGCAATTCCCCCCCCCCCACGCCCCCAACGCCCCCTCCTTTCCCACCACCCGCACCATCGCCTAGACCTAGCACCACGCGTATAGCAAACCTCTTCATCTATCTATGCGACCTAAAGCTCTCCCCCTCCCCCCTTCCCGCCACATTATCCCCGCCGCCCCCACAAGAAGGATTTATAGTTTCCACGCAGAAATTGAGCTGCCCCAGCTGTCCCTCCCCCCTTTTCCCACTCCCTCCCCCCTTTTGATCAAAATCAGGCCCCCACGTCCTTCAAAACTCCTCTCTCCCATCACCGGTTATTCGACTTAAAGGATTCACTTGATAAACTGATGCATTTCCCTCCACAGCTGTCAAATTTTGTCCCCCTCAGAAACAGGTCCTAACGTTTCCGAGCACAGACTGCCCAACATCACACTGTAGACCCTGATAGCTACACTGTAGTTGCAAGGGGAGTCGCCGACCTATATCCTCAACGAGGACACACAACCCGTAAAACGCGCGATCGGAGTGTCAAACACAACTTGCAAAGATGAGCTTCGACAAATATTCGATTTCACAGCTGGAGTGCATTGAATTTTTTACGATAAACTGATGCATTTCCTTCCACAGCTGTAATGTTTTGTCCCCCTCAGAAACGGGTTTTATAGTTGCCGCGCACAGACTGACTAACATCACCCTGTTGACGACCCTGATAGCCACACTGTATTTCCAACGGGAGTCGCCGACCAATATCCTTAATGAGGACAAACAACCCGCAATACGCGCGATCGGAGTATAGATTGCAAAGATGAGTTTCGACAAAATCTTTGACCTCACAGCTGGAGTGTATTTTCATTTTTACAATTATTACGAATGTATTAACTGACGAGCGGAATGGATGTGAACTCGAGACACAATTCACAAGATACCAGGATACCAAGATTCACAAAACGAGAAACAACGTGAGACTCGGCAGCCAAAGGGTTATGTTCCGATTACATATGTTACCCTGCGATTCCTCCCGGCCAACGAGTAATCGCTAAATCTAGGGCAAAATCACACCGGGACCCCATGAGTAGTCCCGCTGTAAATATTTAACGGCTTTTCGTGTCCTTAACTAAACGCCATACGTACGTGGTACAAAGTAACTTCATTGTTTTTGGTATGCATAATATAGGCCGTGTCAGATTTAGGTCGCTTTACAGCAGAAGAAGTAGTAGCATACAATAATATGCGTATGGGTTTTAATATGCTACACTAAAGTCTGCATTTATCTGGCCCCAAGTACTCGCGAGCATGAAAGTGCTACTCTTACCCGTAACGAATTTTGGCATAGAATGTACTCGCGAGTGCCCGTGGATAACAAACGAGCGGCAGGTGTGTCACGCAGATTGCAAAGATGAGTATCGAACCTAAATTTTTGGAACTCACAGCTGACGCGTTTGGAAGTTTTTTTTACAACAATAGTAGACCGCTTTATCTCGCCGGCACGGGTTTGAAGTAAACATAGTGCTGTCGCGAAAAAACGAGGTACAACGAGGGCGGCGTGTAGGTAAGTGAGTAGAAGAGGGGGGGGTCGTCGAGAGGGGACAAAAAAGGGGGGCGGTGCCCAAACGGGGGGAGGGGCAGAGGGCGTGTGTAGGTATCGAAAGAAGGGGAAGGGGGAACGAATAATCTTGAGCAGGCTCTGACAGCTCTGCAACATTGACGCACGCCCCAATGCCGATGCTGTGTGGTCAGCAGTAGCGATAAATTGGAGACTCAATACAGCATTGATTGGCTGTGTCTATCGCGAAAAATCGGGGTACTATAAAATATAGAACGTAATTAATTACCAACAACTACAGTATACGGGAGTGATATGCGGTCAAACCCGGGTTGTGCTAGAAGGTTTACAGAAAAACGCACCCCCTTCGCTAACGGCATGAACGTACTTATATATACCAGGCCTTCCCAAAGCTACTATTTTTGCTGTGCCGAAGAATCGGGGATTGATTGGAACAAACGTAAGATAGATGTAAAAGAGCATCAAGCGAAAGAAAATCGTAAGAATAAGCATAAGTCCTGCAGAGAAGTAAATTGCTGCGTGTGTTTTACCGTTACAACCGACGACATTTAATCACAAATAAAACAATCCCAGGTATTGGTATTCACGGAACTCCCGTGTACTGAGCCCTTTCAGTCTTCAATATCAAATTTTGTGACACTGTTGTGTACTCCGAAATGACGTGTGCTCGCGAGACAGACTGAGTGCCGATGACTGGTGTTTGTACTCCGACGACCTTGCCAGCTCATCACGATGCACACCTAAATTAGCAGGAATATGCCAGCGTTAGGATCACTATGCATTCTTAATTGTTTTTTACCATCAATTTTACTCTCCGCCCGGTCCGTGTCTTCGTGTCCATGGCGCATAGGGGCATTCCCAATTCTCGTCGATTTTCGTCTAAAGTTGAACTAACTCACGGTTTCACGCTTTCCGCTACTCAACTATTTACGCGAGAAGAAGCCGTACGAGTGCACTGTTCACTTGATGAGAATTGAACTAAAGTTATGCTA
This sequence comes from Undaria pinnatifida, assembly GCA_012845835.1. Lineage (NCBI taxonomy): Eukaryota > Phaeophyceae > Laminariales > Alariaceae > Undaria > Undaria pinnatifida. The sequence continues at coordinate 6,761,163 of JABAKD010000029.1, forward strand.
GTAGGTACGAGGATAACCTACCAAGCCACCGGTCGGTGAGGGCGCCGGAACACACCTGTATTAAAAGCATAAGAAATACACCCCACCAGCTGTGAGATCGAAGATTTCGTCGAAAATCATATTTTCAAGCTGTGCGTGATACTCCGATTGCGCGTATTTCTGGGCGTGTGTCCTCATTGAGGATATGGGTCGGCGACTCCCCTTGCAACTACAGTGTAGCTTGCACTAGGGTCAACAGGGTGAGGTTGAGCACTCTGATTTTAACTATTAAGAGAGGCAACAATGAGGTCAAGGTATATTTTGCTATTAATCTCATCCAAGGTATCTATTCAAACGATAGCCTAGGGCATACGGAATAGGTATGTTACGCTACGCTACAATGGGGTACTTCGTATAATTTTTCAAGCAGTAGGTAACGATCGAAACCCTTGAACATCTAGTAATTCATCAGTAGATATCGATCGATATCTTGAGAACCTATTGCAGTGGGCAACCAAGATCGATCGGTCCCCTTGAACATCTACAACATTGAGTAAATGGCATCGATCGATCTCATCGCACACCTATCGCTTAACCAATAGATATTGGCTGGTGGTGCTAAAAAGGCATTGCTCAAAGGTAGCCTGTCGGGAGTCATGTTCAAGTCATGCTGGTGCCCAAAAATACCTATCGATATAGACTTCACCTTCGCGAACATATTGGTCGCTTAGTAGGCTACTGTGGTAACTGCCCTAACCCTATTGTTGCTCAAAATACCAATCGATAGACCCCGAAAACGAGCTATTGTGCGCCGCGACAGGTATCGATCCTCGTAACTGCTGCCCCTATAGTCTATTCTCTAGACTATAGGGAATTTTCCAGCGCATAAGAAGCAACTGAACGGTACATAACCTGGTCGCTCTAAAACACGGCAGGCTTGAGCTTTGCATCGCACACACATACGCAGTATCAACAACCTTGTTCAGACCGTCCACCTTAAGCTTCCCAGCGCACAACAAGGACAGACGACGCCGTTTTCGGGGATTCTCCGCTGGGCTGGAGGGGCGTGCGGCATGGATGGCGCACTGGAGTTACCGCCAGTTTATTGTACCGAGACGAGCTCTCTGCGAGCACCTTTGCTCTCTATCATTGAAACAATAAAGTGCCGCAAGGTCTACGTACCGATACCTATTATCGTACACATTAGAATGGTGAAAGACCTGTCGATACCTACCATCCGAAACAATAGAGTTGTGAAAGGTCCACCGATACCCATTTTCCGGAACAACAGTTTTTCGTTGAAATGTGTATCGGTACCTATCGTCCAAAACAATGTCGTAATAGGTCTGGTGAAAGGTATATCGATACATATCGTTAGAAACAATAGCTGTCATCTCGCAGTCGCAATCGTATGTCGCCCGAAAATGCATGCTCTGATAGGTGTTTATTAAAATGTCAATACTATATTGATTGGCCGAATAGATCAATGAAGGTGTCAATCGATACCTACTGCCTGTCCCAATAATCTTTAAAAAGTCCTTATCGATACATATCACAAGCAACAACAGGCCTCCTATGGGGATAGGATCCTATCGACTGTCTATTGACCTGGAATCTGTTGTCCAGAGGGTTGTAGAATTGACTTTTTGGTCGTACCAATGTCTGATATATGAAAATGTAAAGTATCTACGAAGATCATAATATGGAAATCGTATTGAGGGAGTTGCAATATTTGTATTTGACATATCGGATAAGTTGTGAATTCGCAGCCGTTGAGGTGCCCTTCCTTGTTCGGCGGAGACAACAGTAACATATTGACTTAGAGTAAGATGAGTTTCGACCAAATCTTCGATCTCACAGCTGGAATATGTTTTTGTATTATATGTGACCTAAACCTCTTGAAAACCCTTTCCTCCCGACCCCCTCCCGACCCCCCCCCCCCCCCCCCCCCCCCCCGACGCCCCCTCCCTCCCCACCACCCGCACCATCGCCTAGACTTGGCACTACGCATATAGCAAACCCCTATATGCGACCTATAGATGTCGTTCAAAAACCCTTTGCTCCCCCCCTTCCCGCCCCCCCACCCCCCCCTCTTTACCCCTCGAACGCTCCGCCCTCTCCTCACTGGTTGTACGACTTACATGATATACATGATAAACTGGTGCATTCTTTCCAAAACCGTCAGATTCAACCCCTTAAAGGATTTATAGTTTCCAATCACAGATTGAGCTATCCCGCCCGTCCCGCCTACCCCCCCCGCCCGCTCCCTCCTGGTCAAACCCAGCCCCCAACGTCCTTAAAACCTCCGCCCTCCCCTCACCGGTTATTCGACTTACAGGATTCACTTGATAAACTGATGAATTTCCCTCCACAGCTGTCAGATTTTATCCCCCTCAGTAACTGGTTTTATAGTTTCCTCGCACAGACTAACCAGCATCACCCTGTTGGCTCCACTGTAGTTGCAAGGGGGGTCGCCCACCTACATCCTTAATGAGGGCACACAACCCGTAATACTCGCGATCGAAGTATCTCACACAGCTTGCAAAGATGAGTTTCGACAAAAAATTCGATATCACAGCTGGACTGGAGTGTATTCTCATGTGTATAGACTAATATACTAGTGCCTGTTTTACGACTGCTTTCGACGGCCCATCGACGGCTCCCACCTTGACATGCTTTACCACATGGCGCCCTAGGCAACCCCGTGTACGAGTTACTCTAATACGCTGCCGTCGTTACATCACCAGGTCAACAGGATGGACCTTACTTCTTTTCCGGAGTTGACGACTGAACAACAACGAGCGATACAAGAGTACACATTAAACCTGGTGATGGAAAAACTAGCCAATGCCCGGCGCGCCCAGCAAGAAACAGTTGCATCTCATGCCCAAGCCAACGAAGAATGGAGAGAAGCGCAACCCGACGAGCAAGGTTCCCGAGGTAGCGACAACGTACCCACCGATCAGCTTGTGGAAGGGCTGACATAAATGTTCGAGGCGATGCAAGGAAAGACGGAGAAACAGCAGCAATCCGCGGCGGCTACTACCACAGAGGCAGGCGGTTTCGTTTTCAGTCAGGCTAGTATGAGGATACCTGAAATTGGATGGTAGCTTCAAGGTAGGAGAGGATCCGCAGCAGAAGGTGTTGATATTTACTATCCAAATGAATGCTTACTTGGGGCTAGGCAATCCTGTACAAACCCCTACTATTGCAGATTCAAGATCTCGAGAGTCCTGACGAAGGGTGGAAGATTTTAAAAGACGTTTTACGCCCCCCAATCAGCAGCAGCAAAAGCTATACTGATTCAGGCATGGTAAAGTTTTGAAATGAGGAATGATGAGGACCCCAACGAATTTTTTGCGAGGGGCAGAGTGTGCTGAGAATTCAGCTCGGTACCCATGTTGTCATACACTCTGACAACAATGTTAACCAGCACTTCGCACGCAACCTCACCCGCGATTACTCAGTGCGAAAGAATATTGTGCTTGCTAAGGAAGAGTCAAGTCGAAAGGTTTTTGAGGATGTTGTGCTGAACACATATGGCGAGATGGAGATGGCGAAGGGGAAGGGGACGAGATACGAAAAGGGACACGCCCTTTTTGTTGCCGACTCGGGTTGTAGGGGCAACGAGAGTGGAGGAACAGCAGGCCGAGGCGGACGCGGCAGGGGCAAACGGGGTGAAGGTAGGGGAGGCCGGCAGGATCAGCAGCAGCAGCACCCACAACAGTAGCAGCATCAACACCAGCAGTATCAGCAGCAGCAGCACCCGCAACAGCAGAAGCAGCATAAAAAGCAGCAGTATCATCAGCAGTAGCACCCACAACAGCAGCAGCATCAACCGCAGCAGTATCAGCAGCAGCAACAGCAGCACCAGTAGCCGCGACAGCAACAACAGCAGCACCATTATCAACAGAGCAGCGGCCGTGCAGGTGGTGGTTGGCCAGGGGGGGGGTACTTACAGCAGTGGGGCGCTGGGAGCCGGGGACGCAGCGGCAGGGGTGGCAGTGAAAAGTTTGCAGGAGGTCGTACGCAAACAGTTTGGGGTAGGAGAGTAAGTTTGCCTTCGCCCTCCCCCCCCCCCTGGTGGCTGTAGATATGACGTGTATCCGCCCAAACGTCCCCGTCCGATTGGTAATCAGCCCCCGATACATGCAGCTGACCCTCGCAAGCGGTGCGAGAACTGTAACGAACTAGGGCACATGCACCAGTTTTGCCCGTCCCGGGTAGACCCAGGTCAACACGTGCGAGCACAACCGCGCGCTGCAGGTACCTTCACAGCGCCGGACCAGCGACCGCCATGGGCGCACTCATATATCCAGGCTAACATGGCCGCCGTGGGTGAGTTCATGAACACCGACTACCACGACTACGGCGACTACAGCGGCGACGGAGACTACGGCGACTACGGAGACTACGGAGACTACGACGACGAGTCTCAGCAGGTGCCGCCGCAGACGCAGTCGCAATGTCAACAGCAGCCGTTGTACTGTAAGTATGCACAGCCCTCTCCACCGCCACCACCGCAGATGCCCGCGTTCCACGGGAACTACGCGCAGCCGCCTCCACCGCCTCCGCCGCGAAAACAGCCGCTGGCGTGCTACGGGAGCTACGCCCAGCAGCGACTTCTACCACCGGCGCAGGAGCAGCAGCCGTCGATCTACGGGTACAACCCACAGCAGCAGCCACCGCAACCACCGCAGCCCCAACAACAGCAGCATCCTCCCGGCCATGTCCAGCCCTCGTCTCGCTCACCTTCTCCCGCACCATCTCCGCCTCTCCAGCCAGGACTGCATCTCCTATTGGCTCGATCGGCGCCATAGGCCGAGACTGAGTTGGGGAGTCGAGGTTTGATGGGGTAGGATTTTCTGGGTTGGCGTTTGCTAGTCAAAACCACGATAGAGTTGGTTCCAGTGACACAGAGGGGCCTGCAGGTAGTCAATTTTGGGTGTCCGACAACGGAGCCACGGATCACATTACCAACGACGCCTGCAATGTATACGACTGGGTCGAGATCCCCCCTGAGAAGAGAGAAGTCATGATCGGGGATGGCAAGGCGATGAGAGTTATTGGGGCGGGTAGTCTCAACCTTAGAATGCTCTCGAAGACGGACTTTGGTGTGAAACTGGCACGGGTGTGTACGTGACGGAGGGAATAGGTTTCAACATTTTCTCTCTTCACCAAGCCCAGGCACGGCAAACCATCATCCTGGATATAGAGGGCGCACACCTGTTGGATAGACAACTCACTTTTCCTCGTGATGAAATCGCATCATGCTTGCATGCCACTCGTTTGGACCCGACCCCGACTGCCGGATTTACTGCTGTGCCTGCTTTTGCTGGTGCTTAACCCCCCCCCCCCGCGTCCTTTGGTGCTCAACCCTCCCCCCCCGTCGTGTTCTCAACCCCCCTCCCTCTTTGGATGCCCCTCTTCATGTAGATGAGGCAGAGCCGTCGGGGTTTGGCTTTGAACCCCTTTCCCACCGTATGCAGTCGATCGCAGCACGGCCAGATGACGCAATGTATCGTGCGTGCCGGCGTACGTCTTCGATGCAACAGTGGTGCAAAACGTGATTGCGCATGAAGACGGCGCTGAGCTGGGAACGCGGCGTTTCGCAGCAGATGCCATAGGTGAGTATCATGCACAGATGACGCTGAGGATGGCCGCTCACTATGCTGAGTGGCCGATAAACGAAGATAGCAGACAAATTGCACCCTAACAGTAGCAGGAGAATGGTGCATCGAATAAGGAGGGAAAAGGAGAAACATTGTCAAAATCGCAGCTACTACTGTCAACAAGCGGGACAAGGAGATATTGCCACGTCTTACGACAACCTAGGTTACTGATCACGCACTATAGTCAACACCAGATAGCAACAATATCACAAACGTGCGTGCACGTATGACTCATTTGTCATATCTGACAACGTAGACGCGTCCTCGGCGATTGAAACCAAGCAATAATCGAACATACCCTGCATGAATGCTGCTACTACGTCAGAAGCTCACCCCCTTTTTTGTCACATCTTGTAGCCCGTATCTCTTGATACTCTGCCCAAGGATCGTTGCTCATTTCCTCGTCTTCCGTGGAGAGGTCCGCCTCGAAATACGTGGGATCCGTTCCACTTAACAGACCAAACTCGACTTCGTGTTTTTACATCTATCAATTGAAAAATAATCCGTCCGACGTACCTGGTTCGCGCAATGTAAACAAAGACGCAGCGATCGACGGAGAAGACACAAGGCTACGAAAGGGAAGGAACCGAACATTATCATTTTGAGAGGAAGATGGCAACATTTAGGCGATACGTATGAGTGAAAATGCGCAGTGGGCCGGAGCCTAGCCGATAAGCAACCGTTTTCGAACCCATCGCGTGAACATACATGGGCTACTAAATGGCTTATCGGACTGTAATACACCTGCGACAAGAATGTTGTAGGAGGAATGGGATACGACAGAAGAAATCGCACATTCGTGGGCAACCAGCATTCACACCTTCGTGCTTTCGATCATTGTCTGTCAAGCGCATATGCCCTCCACGCGTGTCACGACCGACACGCCGGTAGCGAGCCGCATGACGACTATATTCAGACTACAGTACCCGCACGTAGGAAGGGAGACATCGGTTATTCGGGAACAAATAGGTGTGACATGACGATAACATCTCGTGAACTCGACAATGTTTTCAGGTTTGTCCCTATGTCGTCTCTCAGCTTCTCGCGGCTGTTGTAGCCGTGTACCCACACTAACAGACGGGCATGAAATTTAGGCCGAAATTGCCACTCGATCATGCCGATATTCGCCTGCACTTCCCCCAAAGCACCGCCGTCATCGTTAGCTGTCCCAAGCCTTAAGAGACTGTTGAAAACGGCCTGCGGAGTCTCATGGAAGAACGTCGCAGATGCAACAGGGTAAGCCGCGACCGTTTTCGGCCTCGACGTATAATCAGGCATTTGTTTATGACACGCAGACGCAAGGTCGATGTTGCGACATCGGCAATGCATAGATGAAGGATCATTCATGTCCGACGGGTGTACCGCTAACCAAAAAATAGCTGACCGAGTATCGTCATCATTGAAATCGCCTGCATCCGCGCGGCACGCTTGCCATGATCTGTTCAGCCCGCATTGTGTGACACCACCTGTGAGCGTCTTAAGGGCAGAACACTCCGGAGATGGGCGTTTAGAACGGCGCGCAGCGGCTTCCCCAGCTGGAGCACTGCCGCAAAGGCTGCCAGAACATCCTTCGATGTGGTCGATAGAGTCTCCGCACCGTCGAATTTGGCACCCGCCCGCAGAGTATAAACTGCACGTTGCATGTCTGATATTAAATTTCAACCACGCTGAAAAGGCAGTAACGGTTCTTGCGCGACCTGTTGTGGCGCCGGTTGAATGAAGCCCTGGCCCGTCGTTTAAATGAAACAGGCTTTTTGCTTGAAGAATCTTCGGGTCCGCAGTCTTCTGGAAATAAATCCACGAACCCTGCAACCCAAGCGTCGTCGATGTCGAACCCTGCTGCCATGCTGTACAACGAGAACGCTGTCTTTGCCTCCTGACTGACACATGTTTGCCGATGCGGAGAGCGATTTCCGCCGCTTCGACAGCATTCACGTCCAGGGCGTCCCCCAATTTCCGAAGTTAACTTGGACGTTGCAGTGACGAAGTTTCAGTGTCTTCAGTCGAATCAATTACCGCGTACGTATCGATCATATATCCCCAGCCGTCTTCGTTTGCATCGTTCTCCGAATCATACTGTCGCCTGAACTCTCCTCGTCGTTGCTAGAGTCATCTTCGTCCATCGCCTCCCTTTTGCGGCGGTCGTTCGTATATGATGATGAGGCTCTTCTCCGGGTATTATTTGGGTCCCCCTGTAGATCTAGTACCTCGTTCAACAACTCTTGTGGAACACGTTTGTCTGAGGCGTACGTATCGACATTGTCCTCGCCTACCGACGATTCTCGCGCAAGGCTGAAAACATCCAAACTGCCGTCTATGTCCTTCATATACTCGATAACACGCGCTTGCCGGCCTCTAGTGAGCATTCGAGAGTATGTGACGAAGTTGTCTTGCTCTTCCCGCTATCACGGCGTTAAACACATCCAACAAACTGGTGCCACCTAGTGGCAACCCTTGTCCAACCGAAAACGAATCGGTTGCATAAACAACACAGAAATATCTGCCCCGGGGTGAACGTTAGGCCGACTCCGGGATGTTGCGAGCTTTTCTCGATTCTATGTCAATCACGTGGCCTTTCATACGGACCAACTTGCGTGGCATGTCACCCACCATAAGACATTGTTCAAAGCGGCCTCAGGAATCCTGCTCTTCAATAAAGAATTGCAGCAGTCCTGGCCCACATGCAGATTGCCGCCGCCGTCTTCTTCGCAAAACCCATGAATACTAAGGCCCAAGCCACAGAAAACCCGCTAGGATCGTTCGGGTAACCACGAAACCCCGACATCATTCTTTTGTTCTTAAGTAGATTGTCCGCCGGTCGGAGATGCTCTCTATGCAGAATATCACAAGGTTACAAGGCGACACAATATGGTGGTCTCGCACTGGCGTCATAACGTTGCATACCGAACCAGGAAAACCTGGGCGAGGCAACGATGCGCGAACTGGTTGTTCCCGTTTGCGCCAAGCCATTTCACAGCTACTACGAGCATAGCGGGTACCAGATACTACTCAACCGGCACTATATAGGTTCGACTGAGAATATCAGGCAAGAAGTAGATCGTCGATCGAGGTGGACCGATGACTGTTGTGTCTGCATGATAAAGTGCTGCGAATCGGCACACCAGGATGGCAATCTTTTATTTCATTTCCGCGCGCGCCTAATGCGTTTGACGATACACTCGCCTGGTACTTTCGACCAACATACCCTGTTGAGAATCGTCGATGCCGCGCAAGAGGATATCAGGGGGAAAGCCGAGACGCGGAGGACTGTCGACACTACTCCACCGGCGCTATAGAGGGATTTCAACTACGAAAATTGATAGATAAATCGTCGACCGAAGTTGATAGATAATACTGCTGCGGTGTCTGGACGATAATTTGCTGCGAATCGACATACCAAGATGGGAATCTATTATAGATGTTTGAGAGCGCGCCTAATGTGTTTCATGAGACGCTCACCTGGCACTGCCGACGAACATACGCTGTTGATACCCGTCGATGCTGGACAGAAGAACCTTGGGACGAAGGTCCCCGACCCAGTCCACGCTGTCCCTATACCGGGATTGACCTAGAGATGTGTCGATAGATGTAGTTCGACGATTTTCGAGAAAGATCGGCCAGGACTCCGCAGACGCACACAAACTTCGATACTGTAAGGGACGAAATAGACGACGACGGAGTTATGTTGAGAAGTTTTATTTTAGTGCAATTATTTGTCAAGCTGCGTACACACCGCGTACATAGAACCAGTATACACAGCAACTATGTAATTTGCGAAAATGATAGTGCTGCGGTAAAAATGTAAGGCAGTTGGTGAGAGTAAAACACATAATACAACTAAACAGAGGTGTTCTACTGCAGTCTCAGCATGATTCACCCAAGAGAAACAGCTGCGCCGCCTTGCATTGAAGCGTACGCTTACCATTGATTGTGTGGAGACGAGCGCCATCATTTGTCCAGCTGCATGTCCACCGCGTGCAAAAAATGAGTATAAACAGCAACGGCACCAATGTGCAGTTCACGAGTATACTGCTGTTGTTGAAATATAAGGCAGGTGGTTAGAGTAAGACACAAAATACAACAAAACATAGGTGTTCTGGAGCAGTCTCAACGTGAGTCGCACAAACGAAACTGGCGCGCCGCCTCGCATTGAAGGCGCGTTTGCCACTCTATATATGTGCCCCGCCAGCTCTCCAGCACTACCATAATTTATCAAACTATATGCCCACCGCGTACATAGAAGTATTAACACTGGTATAAACAGCAACGACACTGTGCACTTTACGGGTGCACTACCGTTATATAAATATTTTGAAGGTGGTTGGAGCAAGACACAAAATAGACAAGAAACGAGGTGTTCTTAAGCACAGTCTCAACGTAAGACGAACAAAAGAAACTGCTGCGCCGCCTCGCTTTGAAGGCTCACGGTTCTCGTCGCTATATAGATCTGCCACACCAGCTCTCCAGCGCGATATTCCCTATGGCTTCCTCTCAAACCCCAAGCACATCGTGGAGGCTGCTATATAAAAAACCCCATGCACATCACGGGGGCTGCAAAAGTTAACACAGACCACAGACTACAGTAAGGTTGACAGGCATGAAGGCTTTTAGGTTAACTGCAGCTTTTACCAGCCTTTTCTGTCCACATTCTCACATAGCAACATTCCCCGTATCACTACGTACCCCGAAACGCCTTTAATCGTTGTGGACGACTTCGCTAAAAGGAACTAACCCTCCCCCCTCCACCACAACCCAGCTCCACCGCGACACTGCGGTGTCAGCGAATGAACAATACAGTCGCAGCGCCCGCTAGTCATTTTGCACTCTTTGACATCGGGCAGCAAGAAGAGGGCTGCACCTATTCCAGGGAAAGCCACACGCTCAAGAGTATCGGCTCAAAACCACTGCCCGCTCTCCCCCCTCCTCCCCCCCCTCCTCTCCCCCCCCCCCGCCAACCCACGTTCACCACGATACCTGGGCGACGGCGAATTGACATAACAATACCAGGCGGTTATTTCCCACCACTTCAAAGAAGCAACAAAATGAGGGCATCCAATTCAATGAATGCCACGCGCTAATGACGAAGACTTCCTCGCACCCCCCCCCCCCTCCCTAATCCCTGCCCCTCGTAACCTTGACTCGCCCCCCACCCCGCTCCCTACATCCCCCTTCCGACGTGCGTTCAAGTAGCCGTGAAAGGTCTAACCCCCCCGAAAATAACAGCAGTCTTCCCCACGACTGGCACAAATCTCACCGCAAAAACAACCACGCTCAAACCCATACACCCAGCACTGTTCGTCGGTTGACCCGATAGGAACAGCACGAGGTCTTTTTCTGCTATATTGTTAATCTTCATCCGAATTATTATCCTCACATTACTCTCGCACTCCCTCGAGTAGTAACTCAGATCCGGGGTCCCGTAGCGGGCCCTTCTTCTCCCTCCCCACTACGGTGCGTGCCTTCATTTTTATCGCGAGAAGGATCCAGCATTTTCTTTCCTCGTCGATGAGCGTCGAATTGCACCTACCCACGCTACTACTAATAGGCGCTCTCACCAGTTGATCCTTTTATTTTTTTCATTTTTTTTTGTTTCACCACGGTGGGAATCGGACTCAAGGACCAACGCTAGTAGTATTCGAGGGTAGCCACTAGACCACCGGGGCGCGGCTCCAGGCAATGGGAAACATTATTGCGGGCGGTTGGCGTACTGGTCCCAACATGAACTATCAACCTCTTCCGCCGTTGTGCGATTGGAGGCTACCGTGTTGCTTGGCCGCGGCCTCCACAGGGTCAGACCTCTTGCAACAGTCTTCGTCGTGGCATCCGACCAAGTTTTTCAACAATTGAAGCCACCTGAACATTGGCAGCACAGCGGGCAAGGCGTGGACGACGCAAGGACAGGTCGTGAGACAGCGTCCGTCACGCTTTTTATCGGCGTCGACGTGGTTAGCGCATGCGCGAATCGGGGTAGCGCTTGCCCGCTCCCCCTCACCCCTCTGTTTGGAATATATCCCCACTCCCACGGCGAGCCGCGGCAAGGGATAGGGGACCGCTTGAGCGCCATCGTCATTTCCACGCACACCGCTATGTGGTGTGTCTCGCAGTGCAAACATCTCCCTGCCAGGATCGAGTTTGGAGCGGTTTATGTGTTTGAACGAAAAGTGGTACGTGCGTACGTCTACCTGGTTATATTTCACCAGGTCAATGCCAACAAAGTTACCCCAACCTGGTTACCTTTAACCACTAAAAATATCAAGTACGCTTCCCCTATCTCCCGAAGGTGACCCTACCACGCAGCCGACGCGTACCAAAAATACGCCTACCAAGTACAAAGGGCGAACATGTTGCCGATGTCACTAGTGCCGTGAAGCGATGGTACCTGATACCTGGTACCTGGTACGTGCTAAGCATCTGTTAATACTACTGCTGTAGTACCAGACATGATATAGTAGCAGCAAAATCCTCTCCGGCGTACTGCTGCATCACATCAAACCAAAAGAATACGCGCATTGCGTCAGGACCAATTCGAGGCAAGTGCTATTTGAGATATCTCTCCGCGTGAAACCCGCCCACCCCGGTGACACTGTTTTTGCAGTAGAGATCTGATAACTCTAACAAGAGTGATATTTGGATGGGTTCAAAATGCACGCGATAAAACCAGTAGAGAAAGAACAGTGTTGTTGGTGTTCTCACCTTAACTGGCATAATCAAGTCCGTGGTCACAAGACAGGCTCCAGTCCCTCTGGAGCTGAGGAATACCCCAGGGAAAAACACAAACCTATCAAGGTGGTACACGCATGTATCACAGCTGACGCAATTCATGCCTCCACCAGAAACATATAAAAGCGAATCGGGAATCAGTCTACGATGTGCCAGGTCCATATCGGTGCGTACGTCTCAATACTCACGCCTGGAGAAACCGACTATTATACCGCGTGCCACACAAGAAATACTAACACGTATATATTGCACGTAATATATATCACTACGCATATGCACGACAGACGCAAGTCAATCGGAGAAAAGAAACAAAGAAAATAAAGGAAGATAAAGGAAAGGAAATAAAAGAGGAAGAAGCGAAACGAAAAATAACGAAAAAGGAAAGAAAGAAAAGAAAAGACAAGAACAGCAAGAAAAGACAAGACAAGAAGAGGAAGCAAGGAAGGAAAAGGGAAAAAAAAGAAAAGAAAAATGTCATACTAGCAGACCCTAGGAACTAGCTAGAGACGGCATTGGGCTCATAGAGGGTATCAAGTGCATCATCAATGGCACTGGGGAGAGAACGTAACATGACGAAGAAGTCCGGGCGGTCTAATAGTCTTGTGACGGCCATTAGAAGGCCCATAACTTTCAAGACGATAATGGCCAAACCCAGATTTCAGTCGCTTGGGCATGACGCCCCCCTTCCCCCTCCCCCCCCTTCCCCCCTTCCCCCCTTCCCCCCTTCCCCCCTTCCCCCCTTCCCCCCTTCCCCCCTTCCCCCCTTCCTCCCTTCCCCCCTTCCTCCCTCCCTCCCTCCCCCCCCCTCCCTCCCCCCCCCCCCCCCCCCCCCCTCCCTCCCCCCTCCCTCCCCCCTCCCCCCCCCCCCCTTCCCCCTCCCCCCGGCCACTTAGAGATGCCGACGGTGGATGGCGCTGCCGCAGCCCTTGCGCGTCGCTCTGCAGCTTTGCGTCTCTCCGTTTCATGCCAATTTCGCATGAACAACACGGCTCCCTCCTCTACTCGTCGAAACCATTTTCCAGCCTTCTGAGCACGTTTCGCCATCCTTCGAATTTCATTCCGAAGACAGACATATCCTCCTTCAGATGATCCATCCGGTACTTTTCTTGCCCCGCTGAGTAGCCCTTACCCCCAACAAACTCCCCAAACATCACTCTCTGTGGAAGACGCTTCTCCTACATACGTGCTACGAATCCCGCACACGATATCCTATGTTTGCACACTATCGCCTCTATGCTTTCGAAAGCCGTCTTGGCAAGCACGTCATAGTACGATAGGGTGTGGTCGTCGCGCTTCCGTTCCCGCCATCCAAGGCATCGGAGGAGCATGGAACGGTGAACCCGACGTAGCCTGTCATAGTCAGGCTTCTTCGGGCTCCACGTCATGCAACCGTACAGCAGTGTCTCGACCACCTCAGCTTTCAGCAACCGCACCTTCAACCGTAAACGCACACCCGGGCGATCATAGATTTCCATCTTGTACCGCTGGAAGCACGCCCAGGCCCTCTGAAATCGTCGCGTTTTTTTAATGATAAGGTCTCTGTCGGCGATGATAGCCCCGCCCGAGTACGCGGACTCGATTGTTTGTTTTTATACCTGGCCGGCTGCATTGATTGCGAAGGACACCTTCCCCCCGCCTTTGGTTTCCAGGCACATTGTCTCTGTTTTTTCCTCGGATACCGTATCACGAATCTGGTACCTGATGATATGCGTTGTGAAGCCTCATACATTTTTGAGTATTTACGTGGTTTGCTGCATCTCCACTATATAATAAAAAAAAAATACACTCCAGCTGTGAGATCGAAGATTTTGTCGAAACTTATCTTTGCAAGCTGTGTGTGATACTCCTATCGCGCGTATTACGGGTTGTGTGTCCTCATTAGGGATATAGGTCGGCGACTCCCCTTGCAACTACAGTGTGGCTATCAGGGTCAACAGGGTGATGTTAGGCAGTCTGTACGCGGAAACTATAAAACCCGTTTCTGAGGGGAACAAACTCTGACAGCTTTGGAGGGAAATGTATCTGTTTCTCAAGTGAATCCTGTAAGTCGACTAACCGGTGAGGGGAGAGCAGAGTTTTGAAGGACGTGGGGGCCTGGTTTTGATCAAAAGCGAGAGGGGTTGGAGGGGGGGGGGGGGAGGGGGGGGGGGGGCTGGTTTGGTGGGGCGGACGGGTATGTACGACATCTCTTAAATATCGCGTGCAGCAGTACAAGAAAATTGATGTACTCTCGGCAATCTTATATCGGGTGTCTGATGTAAAGATTCAGTCAAATGTATACCAAGTAACAGGCCCATGTCATCCTTTGATTTTCGGTGTTAACCGACCGATTGGGTTTATCGTTTTTCACTGGTGGCAACTGGATGATAGAATCCGAGTTTGTTGTCGTGACAGCAGACGTGGTTATTCTTTGTGGCTGCACCTTTAACTGGGGTGAATTTTCACTGTTTGGTTTTGGTTGCTGGTTTGAGCTGTTACGGAAACGCGATGTTTGTTTCTTCTTGATCTACCGTGCGATCGGTAACTGAATCTATTTGCACGCGTTGTTTTCGCCGAGCAGAAGGGGGGGAATGAATACATGCTTGGCGTACGCTGCGATCAATGATCTGTGCCAAGCACGGGGGGGGGGGTTGATTGTGCTCGGAAACAGATATTCCATCGTAGATTATGGAATTTGGTATTTTGCGTTGTGCATTGGGGATGCGTTAGAGACACGCGCGAGCTAGTTGGACGCTGTTTGCCGAGCAGCGGGTGGGTCAGTTAATAATCGATGTGCACAGCAACTAATGGGTTTGTGACGTACATGGCAACCAGCCAACAGTATGTGTGTGATAGGAGTCAAGTAGAACGATGACCCGTTCTAATGGTAGGAATGTCCCGAATGCCGCGCTTCTTTGTAAATCCGAAAAAGTTGTAGTGTTTTTCTGGTGTAGTGGACGAGACCAGACAGAAGGGAATTGGTGGAGCTGATATACGTACAAGAACGATTTGACGAAAAGGGTACGTAGGTGCACCAAATTGAGAGGTGTACCGCTGATGTATGCTATTGGTGGTGGCACTGATTGTATTGAACTTTGCGGGAATCTTTTGTTTTGGCAGTAGTCTTTTGACTGATTGCAAAATGGAAGTGGGCATATTCATGAATGATAGGGTTTTTTTCCAATGCTATCTTTGCGAATGCTTGTTCGCCAAGGAGGAGTGAAACACAAAATGTTTTTGCGATGGTCGAATAGTTTGCGTAGCTGAGAGGGCTTGATCTGTTCGTATCGACAGTAGTGGCGGCATTTTACTTGTTTATTTATTCGATTAGTAAGAGATGTAGCAAACAAAAGCCAAAAAAAGGAGAGTATTTTTGGCTCTATGATGGTTTGCGAATCACCAATATTTCGGATAATTACTCTTGTTGGCGAGGATTGGTTACATTGGCTAATAATAGGTCTTGCTGGTATCTTTTGTTTGTGGTTGCCTACGTGTGTTGACGAGATGAGGTGGGGCATCCTTGTGACCGTACAGTACAGGACATACTGGTCTCAAATGAGGGAGGGGATGGGAAGTCATAATTAGTCATTGGAGTACCGATATTAATTTTCCGAACTTGATGGGTGGTTGCAATCATGTTTGGGAATCTGAAGGAGTGAGGACAGCTAACACCATACCAATAGAGTCCTCTCCTAGACGATACGCAGTCGCAATCAGCATGCCATCGAAGTTTTGCAAAGTCACTTGTCCTTGAAAAGCAGTCATGACAAACATCAGGACCACCCTAGGACCATTCCATGACTCGCCATCAAACTCTGCTCTCGGTGAAAAGAGGTTGTATTCCATGTTGGGGGAGTACAACACGTTCTTCAGCTCTACTGAAAACTCGCTGTCAGCAGTCACAAACACCAACTCCAGTGTTCCAGATAATTCTACGTCACAAGACAGGGCTTGCCAACTGATCTATCTGTGATTTGACGCGAATTTTTGGGTGACTGACCTTACCGCGAACTTGTTTCCCGACACAGCATGAGACCTACAATTACGACTGGATATTCAATGTGTGGTGCGGTGGATATGCTTGCTTGGTGAATACCGCTAACGCGTGCTTACGGAGGAATGATTTTAGCGATCGGTGTATGTAATTTGTCTTGATAGCTGCCTACACTTTGATATAGTAACGGTTTTACATGTCAGAGGGATAAGAGCTTTGATGTTCAATTTGGAGTGACACGGGAATGTCCGCTATGCCCACAAGACTACTTGTTCGAGATCCACCTCTGATGGGGTTTTGGCGTGTGCTGGTGCCTCGTTCATCGTTTCTCTCTTGGAGGCAGTCATGCGTTACAACCTTGTCTGTGGAAGTGGTTTTCCAAGTGCGTCAGCATGGTAACATGATGATTCTCTCACCAAACCGTTGCATACGGAGGCGTTCTGCCGTTTGCGTTTGCATTCGGTCATGGGGAATACCTAATAATGGCAGGGGGGCTAGAGTTCAATTTGATGGTTTCGATCGGAGTTGTTTCTGTGTCGGAAACGTTTTGTTGTTTGCTCTTTCCTACGGAGTACAAAACGGGGAGGGCGATGTAATTGGGCAATAGGATCCTATGTGAAGATGGTGTTCTACTTATTTTGTTTTGAAGGCTTTCCCAACAGATTCCTGCTTGTTGGGTTTTCCCCTTCCCTTAATGTTGTCTTATTTTATATGCGAGATTTGTGCCGACCCTGAGATTGAGATATTTTGGTGTTGAGATTGCTGTAATACCTCGGCAATTCTTAGCTCTGTTGCAGCAGAAAGTCCCAGAGCTCTTCACACGAGGAACTCAGTATCTCACTCGAAAAAACAACGTCGAAGGCGTTCGTTCGCAACACTCGACCAAGCTCTTATGCCCCTTAGCCCTAGAGAAAGATGTACCAGTTAAATTGCTTCATTGCGCGGCAGTTCCTCACAAGAGGAGCTCAATCACCCAGGGACGCTTTGGCCCAAAAACTGCCACCCCTACCGTGGGATGACTGGATGCATTAACATCCATTTAACCGTATTGATAACCTCAACAACGAAAGAGGACATCGGTTGTAACAACGTTTCACTGCACAAGTTTGAGCTAGGAGATAGGCCAAGCAAAGAATTTTCTGGTAGCAATGCTGAATTCAGACTGGCGTCTTACCTTGGGACATGTTTATGTAAGAATTTTGGGATTTGCCGTTTTTACAAGCAATTGGTGATAAGTTTTTCGAGGCCTATCATATCGCGCACCGAATAGGGGGGGCTGTTTGTGGTATGCGGTTGTTCGATACTGGTCGGAGGATATTTGGGGGTTTGTTGATTATGAGATGTCGTATCGTGTGTCGAGGCATGAATTGGTACATGTCTCGGAATTCCCGAGAGGCAGTCGCTAACGACAATAATCTACGGCCCGGGTTTTGATGACATGATACTGTCCGTATATGTGAGAGTGAAGCGTGCAGATAAGGTACGGCTTACTCTTGTGATGGATGACGTCGGTCGGACTTCCCACGCCAACCGCAGGACGAATTCGTTGCAGGATCGGAAGTCAGCGGCGGTTGTATCAACGGCAGCACCGCTGGCGGGTCTTCACGCCCTCACCATTGGTGGAGGTTATCAGGGCGGTAGCGAGGGGCGGGGGGGTGGAGGTGCCGGGCCGCAGCAGCACCAGCGACGCCAGTTTGGAGGCGCCGAGCCACAGCAGCAGCAGCTGCAGCAGTATGGAAGCGCCGAGCAGCAGAAGCACCAGCGGCAACAGTAGCAGCAGCAGTTGGGAGATTGCGCCCCTTCGCCGCAGCGGCAATATGACCTGTGATGGGCAACAGCAGCAGCGTGGGGTTGGAGGCCTTAGTTGCCTGCAGCAGCACCCACATCAGCCGCAACAGCAGCGCCAGCTTCAGCAGAGGCTAGGGGTCACTGGTTGGGTTGGTAACAGCGGAAGTGGGTGTTATTAGCGGACGTCTCCTCCACCTCCACGAACGTCAACGAGGGCCGTGTACAAGTGTGACAGGTGTGGTGCTCTCGGGCATACGTCCGGGATATGCAGAGCATTGAAAGCGTTTACTGGGACACGCGGTACGTGTGGAGCCCACGGTCACACGGCCAGGTAGTGCCGCACTGCCGCGCGCACCTGTATGCTTGCAAACATTGTCGTGGCTTCCCTGCATGCCCCTCCGACCCCGCAGGAGCGCTACAGCAGCGTACCGCCATCGGTAGCTTGGCCACAACAACAAGGTGGCGCAGGAATACAGGGTGACGAATGGGACGGGGGCGTTGTGGACGGAGGCGGATACAGTGGACGGGGGTGGTATGGGCAGAGGGGAACCACTATTGGGCGGCGGCGGAATGGGCGGAGGCGAGCCATGCTTGGACGGGAGCGGTTGAGTGCAGGCAGACGGAGTGCCGGGGGGGGCAGAGCCAGGAGATGGAGGAGCCTACCATGGAGGACCGCGTTCCTCGACTATCGACAGCCAAGCGCCGGCCAGCAGCGAACATCAGCTCGAATGGCCCACCCTCTTCAGTGCGCACTAAACGTCTTTAGGAAAGTGGCGTGCTCTCTCTGTTGGGGGTGGTCTCGTGGGGCCTACAAGACCTGGCAGCAATATTTGGATTGGGGATAAAATGTTGCTTGAATCCATTGTACAGGTGGTTCTGATCCTTTTTTCAACAAGAGATCCCCTGCCCCCGACGACAACATGTTTGATTATTGGTGAGGGAAATATGATGGAGGTAGGTAGGGTTTGGTTGTGTCGATGTAGTGATGCCTTGAGCTGAGTACGCAGCAGTGACCTTGAGGAATGTGGCGTTTTTGCCTGGGGTACCTTACGACCTTTGCTCAATCAACGTGATCCAAGAGGAGCACATCATTACCCTCGACCACGAAAGGGCGCACATGCTCGATTGACGCGTGTTTTGCCGAAAGGAGAAGTTCGGCAACTACGTGGAGGCCACTCGAGTAGCGAGACACGATGAACCCCCTGCACTTCTGCTGCAGTGTTAAGACCGGGTAAGCAGAGATGGATAGAAGTCAACAAACTTGCACTGTTCCCTTGGTCACGCCCGCGATACCGTTTTACGAGATTGCTTGTCAAATTGGCATCAACATGACGGGACGTTTAGGGTATTGCGACGGGAGCGCGGAGAACAAGAGGATGCGCAAAACCATCGCTCAGCCCACGTCGTGCCGTGCTGAGAAGCGGTTGCAGCGCCTGTACGTGGACCTCGCAGGACCTATACCAACATCAACAGGCGGCTCTCGGTACTGTTTAAATTCGTCGTTGACGCTATCAACATGCGTTGGCCGGTGCTTTTCCCGGACAAGTGCACGGCCACCGTCGCTTTCAGTTTCCTCACTTTTCTGGCGGCCACTAATGTCTAGGGGCTGCCGGAATGCCTTCGCACGGACAACGCCTCCGAATTCACTAACACCGAGTTTCAAAGGCCGATGGTCGACAACAACATCCGTCTCGGGTTCACGTCCGTCGACGGCCTGAATCACAACGGGAGGGTGGAGTGGAATCTAGCTCTTGTTACCGAGGGTGGTCGTGCCGCGATCTTGGAGTGCCAGGTCATGGTCGATTGTGTGCAGTTTCCGGCCAAGGCGCTCAATTATGGACGCACGTGGCCGGAATCATGGGCGTGAATGTGCGACGCAATCAACCTCATGGCACGGGCGGATAACACGCTCGGCATGGTGTGCTCGTTCGAAACAATTCTCTTGAGGCCTTACAGAAGCCCCGTACTTCCATACATGATGCCGGGACACCAAAACGTCAAGCGGGCGGCAATGTCATAGCCGGAGGGGAACCCTGCTTCTACCTGAACTCCGGTAACGGCCATTTCTCGGATCACAGAAAGATCATGCTGCCGCCATCAGCCATCGCGAGCTACTCGACCGATGTGATCTGTGGCTATCGGCGTGCGCTGTTCGGTGAAGGGACAACGATTATCGGGTCCCCGTCGCCGGCCAAGGAGGGGAAGCTGTCAGTGACCGTATGCCCAGCAATTGTAAGTGCCGCGGAGCTTTGAGGTGTTGTATCAGCCGCCAACGCCATCGACTAGTGTAACGCCGGAGTCTTCGCCCACGCCCCGGCCTGGTGCGTCGTCCGTACCGCAGCAGCAGGAGCCGACGTCGGCGACCGTTGCACCGCCGGATTCCTTGCCCGTGCCCCTTCGCCCTGTGCCGCCCCCAACTGTTTGATCGCCGGAATCCTCGCCGGCGCCTCCACCCTCTATGGACGTGCCGGTGCAGCAGAAGCAGCCGCGGGCATCGCCGGCGGTGACGCGGTCGACCTCGCGGCAACGGGGGGCTCTGGGCCCACAGCATGGCTTCGTTTTCGATGCTAGCCGCGCGGGAGAATATCCCAATGATCGTTGCCGACCAGTATCCGCCGCACATGCCCGCCCCTGAACTGCCTTCGTGCCGTGCGAAGTGAGTTGGTAACGCCCGACTTGTATCGCGAAGCGTTCGAGGATGAACACGGATATGTGTGGTTTAACGCAATGGACACTGCGTATGACGGTCTTTACCGCGCGGGGACGCTCGGGGCTGTTGTGGACGACAGAGATGGTGTCACTTAGCAAGGAAATGGCGTCAACGTAATATCTGCCAAGAGGGTTTATTCTTGGAAGGGCAATGGGCTCGGAATATAGTGCGGGAAAATGCTAGGCTGGTAGCGTGGGGCCTTGAGCAGCGTGCAGGAGTTGATTATTTTGAAAGTTACTGCTCGTGCCCATCCGGTATGGGTATCCGTTTGCTGGCTGCCATCGCGTGCGAGTTGGGGTTGGATTTGTGCCATTTTGATGCCGAGTAGGCGTTTGTCCAGTATAATATAAGTAAGGATGTATACATGCGCCTCCCCTAGGGGTGCGAGTCGACGTCCGGTAAGGTGGTAAAAATGTGCCGGAGCCTGTATTTTTCGTTTCAGGCGTCGTGGCAATGGCACCACCACTTGGTACGCGGCATGAGGGGTCTTGGTTTTAAGCAGTGTGAGGTTTTATGCGTTTGGTGGAAGCGGCGGTCGTTTCTATCAGAGTAGCAGTGCATGCCGATGACATATTGTGCGATGGGGCTTCATAGTAGGGGTCACAAGTTTTGTGGGGACCTGAACCAGCTCGTTTCTGATAACTACCTGGGGGAATTGCGGTGGTACGCAGGTTGTCGATTTTCTCGAGAGTGGGATACAGGGACGTTGAAGATATCACAAGCAGGTTTTCGTTTCAAGTACTGCAGCGAAGTTTGGTGTCATTCATGGCAAGAGCATCCCTGCGGTGGTGAACCTAAGGCTTAAGGTGTTTGACCACGATCACCTAGACGTTGATGAGCCTTTTCGGTCGTTGGTGGGGCATTTTGGTGCGGCCGGCGAATCAGACCAGTCCGGGCATTCTTGAGGCGGGTAGGGCGGTGACAAGGTGCTCTGCAGCGCCAAAGCTATTGCATTGGCAGGCAGCGCTGCACATCGTGATATACTTCAAATCGACGAGAACTTACGGTTTCACTTCTCAGAGGGATCTGGGTAATGGAGTTCAGCTGGAGTTGTACGTGGACGAGCCATCCCACGGCAGGAGTTGCAGTTGTATGATTACGCCAACACGTCCCTGGGCGGTTGAGTTCCTCATGCTAGGAACTGCCGGTCAATGAAGTAATTTCACGAGTACATCGTTTTTAGCACTAAGGCACAGAAGCTTGGTCGGGTTGTGCGAACGAATGCCTTCGAAGACACCGTTCGGGTAAGACATTGAGTTCCTCATGTGAACAGCTCAGGGACTGATCGATCATGCTGCAACCCTACCGTGTGGGATGGCTCGGATGCAGACTACGTGCACGAGGCCAATGACCGAAGGTCTGTCTTCGTTGAAGTTGTCGTGTGCGCTGGTGTCTGCGTATCGCTCTACTCTAGGACACAGAAATTCGTCACGCTTTCGCCTACGGGGGCAGAGTATGTGGCGATGACCACGGGATTCGGCGAGACGATTTTTCATGCGATATCTCCGGAGTTGTTTTCCCGGACCGCGATGTTGGGTGTACCACGGTGAAGGAAGATAACCAGGGGGGATCAATTTGGCGAAAAATCCTGTGACCATTCCCAACAGTAAGCACATTGATGTCCGCCGTCGCTTCCTTCGGGGGCGTATTGCTAACGGAGAATTCGAGGTTGTCTACGTCTCGTCGGCATTGCATTATGCTGTTTTCTCACCAAGTCTTTGCACACGGAGGCGTTTAGTTTTCACCGCAACTTTGTGACGATTTTGTGGTGATTTCTTCATCATGTATATAAACATTTATTGCGGGTATCATTTTGGGTTGGAACGGAGAAGAGCTGTTTTTGAGTCATTGGAGAAAGTTTGGGGGTGTACTCATTCGTCGAGTAAGGTTACCATGCCAGTAAGATATGCCGATGGTCTCGATGAATTGTGCCGTACAAGTTGAATATAGTTAAGTATGCAGAACGTACAGGTGACCCAAACGTTCTACTGCAGTAATCATAGTACCTTTACATTCAAGTTCAATAGGTTGTTGCCTTTTGCATACTCTCGTGGTGAGCACCAACTAATGGCACGGGAGCTGTTATACTTCGATTTGAGATGCCCTGCATCAGACACGTTCTGTTGTTCTGCTCGTACAGAGGACACAATCCCGCTTCTGGTGTCTTTCCCTTCCCGTAGGTGCTGTCTCGCTACATTTTTTTCGGAGATATATACTGGAATCGAGAGTGAGATATTTGGTATCCACATTGCCGTTCTGCATTGGCAATGTTTTAGGATGGCGTTCGGTGCTTCCGTTTTACGTTGGCAATGATGAAGGATGGGGTTCGGGGTTACCTTGGCAACGATATATGTGGAATTTAGGACTTTCCGGTTTACCTGGCAATTAGCGATAAGTTGTTCGGAACCTATCGTATCGCGAACCAATCAGGGGGGCTGTTTGTGGTATGCGGTTGCTCGATACGGGTCTGAGGATATCTGGGGGGGTTCCTGCTGTATGGGGTTTCGCAATATTTGTCGAAACACTCTTTAGTATATGCCCCCGAGTGTGGAGCTTCCGCGCCGGGAGGCTGTCGCTAATGATAATAAGATACGACCCGGACTTTGATGACAAGATACTATCCGTATATATGTGAGTATGGAGCGTGACGGCAAGGTAAGGCTCACCCCTGTGTGGGGTCTTTGACGACAGGTATTGGCCCACTTGTGTACTTGTACATGGAGCCTTTGACGACACGTACTCCGCTTCTTATGTGTGTGCTGGAGAGACTACGACGACCAGGTGCGACTCCGTGTAAAATATATTCATCTCGTGTTCTCCTCACCTACTCCATAGGGCACGCCGCGTGGTTACATAGGACACGCTATACAGCAAGCGTATTCAAAGAAGCTCCTATACACTCATGCGAGCTACACCTCCCCCCGCCCCCGTCCTCCTCCTCCCCCCCCCCTCCCCCCCCCCACTCCCGCCCTCGCCCCCGTTAAAACCTCCGCCCTCCCCCTCACCGGGTATGCGGCACACATGATAAACTGATGCATCCCATCCACAGCCGTCAGGTTTTCCCCCCTCCAAAACCGGTTTTAGAGTTTCCACGCACAAATTGACCCCCCCCCCGTCACTTCCCCTCCTTTTCAACCTTCCCCCCGCTGCTCCTTTTCAGCCCCCCCCCCCACCCCGTCATAAACCCGCCCTCTCCTCGCCGGTTATACGACGTAAAGGAGATACATCCTTCCACAGCTGTCAGATTTCGTCCCCCTCAGAAACAGGTTTTATAGTTTCCGCGCACAGACTGACTAACATCACCCCATTGACCCTGATAGCTACACTGTAGTTGCAAGGGGAGTCGCCGACTTATATTATTAATGAGGACACACACAGTAATACGCGCGATCCGAGTATCACACACAGCTTCAACGCGTGCTGCGATAGAGATGCATCAGTTTTTTTCTGAGGTTGCTCGATTTGGGAGCTCAAGACACCCCTCTCCCAAAAACTTATTCGGAGAAAAAAAAAACTGCAACACCCGGTGAAAAATCCCATGGGTTAGGTACACAACGAGAATGATGAACGTAAACGGCCGATTTTTTTTTTTTTCCGACGATTTTGGGTCAGAAAAAAAAAAAATAGCCAAAAACTGCTACCTCCGTCGTTGCATGCGTCCCTACAAATATGAGTTTCGACGAATCCTTCGATCTCACAGCGGCAGTGTATTTACTACTTTCACAGTAGCACTCCCATCGTTCGAATCTGTGTGGCTGACAAAGATTTGTTTTGCCTAGGTTAGAAAATGCTTAATTACTGCACAAGGTTCCATTCAACCCACTTCACGCCCCTGACGTTTATACAACCCTGCGCCAGGTTCGTTCATGGGAAATTTCCAGGGGTTGCGACCGGGCAAGCCAGCACCAGGAACAGCACCACAACTCATGACGCAAGTAACGCCGCTGCCGCCGCCTGATACGGAATCGCAGAGGAAGAGCAGTACCAGGTACAACAGAGCGGCCTAGCACGGCGGAGGCAGGGGGGGGGCTCCTTTTGTTTCGTATTCCGGTATATGGGATCATCGTGGCAGATCGTTCTGTTTCCGCTGGGGCGTTGACGCGCAAGCCCGTACGTGTACTTCCGTGTTCAGCATTGAAACATGAAGCAAGCGCATATTTCGTGTTGCGATGACACACACACAAATGTTGATATTTGTGGAATTTTTCGATCGCGTGGGCAGTTACGAGCTCCCGTTGACCGTTTGTCGTACATAGATCACAAGAAGGAAAACATTTTGGTAGATAGCTCTATTTCGTTTCAGTTGGCCCGGTTCCACGTCGTGAGGGCTGCACGACCGTGTATCGGTGGCGCATGTGCCGGGACCGTAAACGTGTAACAGCACTAAAAATGTAGACTATGTATTATGGGTTATATTGGAGGGGCGGACGCGTCGTCTCTAGCGCGGAAAGGCGTGTGCAAGGAGCCCCTATTCCAAATCCTCTCTGTAGCCACTCAGGTCTCGATTTCGCGAAGAGTTCATCGATATAGACTAGCTCTGAGGGACCATCAGGCCGCGGGGCAAAGGAGGGAGGAAGCGGGAGGACTGCGGCCACTGGCCTGGAGGGGCAATTTTAATGAGGGTTAACGTAGACTAGTAGCGAATACTAGGAGTAGATACAAGGAGAAAACGCGGGGAAAGGAAATGGGAAAGTGTTTGACAGAAGATGGTTGGCAGAAGATGCACTGCTTTATAGGATGAGTATGTCGAGTCATCCCACGGTAGGGCTTGCAGCAGAAAGTCCCTGAGCTCTTCACATGAGGAGCTCATTATCTCACTCGAAAAATAATTTTGAAGGCATTCGTTCGCACAACCCGACCAAGCTTCTATGTCCCCTTGGTCCTAAAGAAATATGTACGCGTGAAATTGCTTCAATAGCCGGCAGTTCCTCGCATGAGGTGCTCAATCACCCGGGAACGTTTTGGCCCAAAACCTGCAACCCCTACCGCGGGATGTCTCATTCGTCTTCGTAGTTAGGCTTGCCTTGTGGGAGAATATTCGATTTACATCGGAACGGCATCTACGCTATATTGTCGGAGGGCGAAAATAATGAAAAGGTATGTATGGGTGAAAGATGTCACGAATATATGCGCATCCTCTACAACGACCGCAGCGCTTTCGCCGAGGCCATCAGGACATTGGTCAAGCAACTTTTATGCACCGTTGGTCAGTGGGAAATTATGCGGCGGTGTAAACGCGTTGATTCGTACGTGCACATGGCCATCAGTCACCGTGCGTGCGCGGTCTAGGATAATTTAATGTGCCGCAACGTTTTGTTTGTACACCGTGTTTACGGCGATAAGATTGTTATTTTCCCGGACAACATGAGTACTGGCTCCCGAACAATGAACGAAGTGTACGATACTTATGGTAGAGGAAGTAGATAAGCATTGCATGAGGAGGAAAGGCGGAGCGAGGGCAACAGGTGGATTTTTGATGATGTAGTAGATGGTTATACAGAATATGGTACATAAAGTACATATCGATTGAAATATTCTATCTTTCGATCCATGTAGAATAACAAACTATGAAGCTTTTAACGCGTTGTTTACTACACCTAAGAACTGGATTGCATACTGCATGTAACATCAAACCTTCTAGGATAATACACATTACCAGGCGGGTGATATAAAGGGGTGTCTTCTTGATGCAACCGTCAGATTCGTCCCCTTTAAGGGTTTATAGTTTCCACGCACATGTTGAAATGCTCGCCCCCCCTCCCCCCCCCCCCTCCGATCCCTCTTGTTCAAACGCACCACCTGGAATCAAAATCTGCCAGAGTAGTAAACACTACCAGCCAGCTGATATCGTCTCATTAGCCATCTAGCCATATCCATGCCGTAGCTCCAACTCATCTCCGCCCTCCCCCCCCCCGCCCTTTTGTTCCCCGCCCAGTTCGTTCAAACGCCCCACTTACAATCAAAATCGGCCAGAGTAATAAACACTTCTATGCAATTGATATCACGTCATTATCTTTCTAGCCATCAATGAAGTAGCTTTCATTCCTCCCCCCTCCCCCCCTCCAACGCCCCCTCCTTCCCCACACCCCGCATGATCGCCTAGACCCAGCACTGCGCGTATAGCAAACCCCTAAATCTATGCGACCTAAAGCCCTCCCCCCCCCGTCCCCCGCCCACCCCGCCACATCCCCCCCCCCTCTCTCACAAGAAGGATTTATAGTTTCCACGCACAAATTGACCTGCCACACCCGTCCCCTCCCCCCCCCTCCCCCACTCCCGCCCCCCCTTTTGATCAAAATCAGGCCCCCACGTCCTTCAAAACTCCGCCCTCCCCTCACCGGTTATTCGACTTACAGGATTCACTCGATAAACTGATGCATTTCCTTCCACACACAGCTGTCAGACTTTGTCCCCCTCAGAAACGGGCTGTATAATTTCCGCGCACAGACTGCAAACATCACCCTGTTGACCCTGATAGCCACACTGTAGGTGCAAGGGGAGTCGCCGACCTATATCCTTAATGAGGACACACAACCCGTAATACGCACGATCGGAGTATCACACACAGCTTGCAAAGATGAGTTTCGACAAAATATTCGATCTCACGGCTGGAGTGTATTTTAATTTTTATAGTCTAGTAAAGTACTTTCACAGCTGTCAGATCTTGTCGCAGTAGCGAGTTTCGGAAAAGGACAAAAATGAAAGGATGATATTCACAGGGATTGCGTTGCTCAAGTTTTGTCGAAGTTTCGCCTCGCCGCAACAAAGACGTTGACGACTGAAACAACCCCTGAACAAGCTGCTTGCTCGCGGGGAGAGGGCGTAAAGCGAAGTTCCCAACCCTGAACAACAGACTGCAAGCGGTGAAAGTCAGGCAACAAAGCATAGCGAGAGGCGGTACAAGGGTGCCGGCACCACCAACAAAAAAGGCGAACGCAGACTCGCCGCCAATGCATAACATGGCAGGGCGCGCCATCTCCTCGAACCAGGAGAGGGAGTTGTGTTAGTTACATAGTACTGTCCACTAGACCACGTACTCACGTGACCACGTGGTCTTTTAGTGGATAGTGCAATATGTTAACCATCATGCGTGTGTTGTGGGTTCGTATCCCACCGACTTCATACTGGTATTTTTGGAGCGTGCTCGCCGGAGACGTTGTGGATAGTAATGCTATTTTGTAATTGCCTATTCTTTGGCACTAGTGCGTGGCGAGGGGAGAGCTCCGGAGACCCCTGCTGTTAGAAAAGTAGGTGGGATTCAACAAACTCGAAAACGCATATTTTTGTTGGTGACATGATACTACAACCCACTAGACCACGTACTCACGTGACTATGTGGTCTAGTGGGCTGTGGTAAACCATTAACAGACGAAGTGGTTTCGTGACGCTGTCGAGGTGAAAGTAGTACTAGCGTTGTACGCTATCTCAGCCGGCGGGGATATGCTGGCATTCGTACGAGTACGAGAGAAAGCCTCTCAAGGTGAGTAAATGCGAGGCGGGTTGCCGAGGCGGACACCCACTCGCTACCAAGGCGTAAACCATCAGGCGCGCCAGCTCGCCCATCCAGTCGTCGATCGGTGATGCTGCTGTGGCGGCGAAAGCAGGACAGCAAGTTAAATCTAGTCCTGCTACGGCGGCAAGGCGAGGAGGGTAGGCGGATCTTGTCTTCACAGCTCGACCCAATGTGATAGTTGTAGTTACAACTGAGCATCGCAACCTCCACTTGGTTAACGGCAAGGAGGAGGAGGACGACGACGACGGCTGGCAATTGTGATAATGGGACAAAAAAGCGCAGGGAGCAGGTCGCGGTGAAAGGTGGTGGATCGCCGTGCGTGGAAGATCGGCAAGATTCTCCGCAAAGCTCATTGCAGCTGGTGAGGTGTTGAGTTTTGAGCTTGCCGGAGAGCACGACGGAAAGACCCTGAGCATCTTCTTTCGATCACATTTTCGAGCTAAACATCCTGGAAGCACACCCCGTCAATGAGCAGTCGCCGCTGAGCATTTTCACTTTTTGGTCCTATTTTTTGCCCCGAGACTCTCTACTTATAACGTCAAAATGAGGCGTGTTGGTCACGCGGAATATCCTATAGTGTCTAGTTGTTTAGTTGTGGTCTTCTTATGATTTACCCTGCCACGCCACGAACCGTTATTGTTTTTGTCACACATTTTGAACGGTATAGTATATCGATCGTACATGTCGTAGATATCCCCTTGAATGTTGTCGAGGAAGTAGTTCCGTGGTTTTCACGATACGAATTCCGACTTTCACCAACACCTTTAAACAGGTGAGCAAACGTCTGTGGCCTGCGGGTGCTCCACCCGGGAATGACCACGGAGGCTTTCTGGATTAGCAAAATCAATCGGCTGTGCGGTAACGCGCACCTTTGATCATTCAGTAATACTTGGATAAGAGCTTCCATCTAGAGGAGTGCAGGGGTCTGGCGTTTTGGATCCAAGCTTTAGTTTGTGAATTCCCTGGTAGTGTATGAGATGGGCGTTCGAAGAGCTTTAGTATCAAATGTTCGCCGCCCGACGCCTGATGCAGAACGCCAGACCCCACTCGTCGGTTTTCATTCGATCAATACAGGTGTGTGTGAGTGACCCTTTTCATTTCATCAAAGAAGAGCAGAAGAGATATCACTTCGGAACAATAGCGGTCGACGCCAACCGCATGATCCATCATGACTCGCCAGCACTAACAACCCGAGCATCAGGCCTGGGCTGGACTTCCGCTGACCTGCCACATATACGGGGAGTACACAAGAACTTGCGTACGAACCCGGTAGACCCAAGTAGCCCACTCCAAAAGTTAACGCACACTTTAACACATACTGTTTCATGCATATTGAATTTCACATATGTCTGGTCTTGTCCCCCTCAATGCGGGTCATAGTTTCCGTGCGCAGAACAACGTTGAACGTCTTAGTCCTGTTGACCCTGGCATCAGCAGGGTGGTCACCTACCTGTATCCTTCACGAGGGTATACACCCCGTAACACGCGTGATCGAAGTATCACACAGGTTGCAAAGCTGAGTTTTGATCAAAAACCTTTTTGGTCAATCTCACAGATGAAAAGTATTTTTTTTTTTCTATATATATACGCCCCCTCCTTCCCCACCACGCGCACGATCGCCTAGATCTAGCACAACGCGTATAGCAAGCCCCTACATATATGATTAATACGCGCGGTCAGAGTGTTACACACAATCTTGCACGTGAGCTAAACCTCTTGAAAACCCTCCCCCCCCCCCCCCCTTTTTTTTCTTCTTCTTTTTTTTCCTCGCTCTCTCTTGCCCAAACGCCCCACCTAATATCGAAATCCGCCAGAGCAATAGACACGTCCACGCACTGAATATCCCCTCATTATCTTTCTAGAGCCATCCATGCCGCTGCTGCATTCCCACAACACCCCTCCCCGCCCCCAACGCCCCCTCCTTCCCCACCACCCACATCATCGCCTAGACCTAGCACCACGCGCATAACAAACCTCTACATCTATGGGACCTAAAGTCCTTCCCCCTCCCCCCCCCCCTCCCCCACCCCCCCCCCACCCTCCTCCACCCCCTACCTCCCACCCACCCCACCCCACCCTCCCCACCCCCTCGAACACTCCGCCCTCGACTCACTGGTTGTACGACTTGCAGGATATACATGATAAACTGGTGCATTCTTTTCAAAAACGGCACATTCATCCCCTAAAAGGATGTATAGTTTACACACACAGATTGAGCTGCCCCGCCCGCCCCCTTCCGACCCCCCGCATGATAAACTGGTGCATTCCTCCCAAAACCTTCAGATTTATCCTGTTCAAGGATTTATAGTTTATATATAAATATCCCTTCCCCCCCACCCACCCCCGCTCCCTCTTGATCAAATCCAGGCCTCCACGTCCTTCAAACCTCCAACCTCCCCTCACTGGTCGTTCCACTTACAGGATTAACTTGATATACGGATGCATTTCCTTCAACAGCTGTCAGATTTTGTCCCCCTCAAAAACGGGTTTTATAATTTCCGCGCACAGACTGACTAACATCACCCTGTTGACCCTGATAGCTGCACTGTAGTTGCAAGGGGAGTCGCCGACCTACATTATTCTTTGCAATTGGTTTTGGGCGTCAGCGAACTGGGTCCAGCGCATGCCCGTAGTGTCTTAGGTGGAGTGAGGAGCGGTAGAAAAAATCAAGTGCGCTGCTCGATACCCTGTTCCTGACCGTCGGTATACTGAACAATCTTCAGGCCGCGTCTTCTCTGTATCAGGTGTATGAGGAATTTTATTTGTCGTTTTCAAGCAAGCGGTTGCATTTTATTTGTCGTTTTCAAGCAAGCGGTTGCGTTGACATACACTACCTGGTTTGATGTAAAGGAAAGGAACACCACTCAGCGATCATCTACTCCACGCTAGAGCATGTTTTCATGAGCACCACAAACAAGAGCACCAGACATGGACGCGACATCTACAGGACCACAACATCTTCGACGACAGTGGGGAGAAAACAGGGCGTATAATCGTACACTAGAAAATAATAATGTGGAAAAGAAGTACAGGCAGATATGTTAACACTGCGGTAAACCACACGACCAACCTATTACGCAGGGTATTTCGTGCCTCCGGCCGTTTGCATGATCGCCTGAAAACCTCTACCAAACGCAGTGGCACATGCTTAACGAAGTAAAGTCACCTCCGCGTTGGATAGTGGTGACATCGTGTGCCCACGTCACCTCGCTTGCTGTGTTCGTAAGATGTATATCTGTCTTAGAGTTGGCGACCTCAGAGCCCCACATCGGCGTAGTAAATATCATGAGCGTAAAATCGTACATTAAAGAAAATAAAAATTTGAAAAGGAAGTACAGGCAGATATGAAAAAATTGCGGTGGACCACACTAAACCACACTACCAGCCTATTACGTAAGATATTTCGTACATACCATCTGCATGATCGCCTCCCAACCTATGCCAAGCGAAGTATGACTAACGAAGTAACGTAATTGAGCGCGGGTACACCAAGCGTTCCTTTCAAAACACTGACGATTCGCATTTCTCCCTCTAGTGCTCAATGGCGGTGACATTACATGACCACATCACCTCGCCTGTTGTATTTGGTAGTGTGTATCTCTTTCTTATGATTAGCCATGTCAGAAAATAGTGGTAACTACATGATTGTACCTAAGCTTTAACACGTCGTTTACTACACCTGAAGACTGGGTTGCATACTACATCTAACATCAAACCTTTTGGAAAGGTGAACATTAAAAGGCAGATGATATAAAGGGATGTCTTCTTGCTACAATCGTAACCGTCAGGTTCGGATTACAGCTTCCGCGCACATGTTGAAATCCCCCCCTGATCCCTCTTGTACAAACGCCCCACCCAAAATCAAAAGCTACCAGAGTAGTAAACACTACCAGCCAGCTGATATCATCTCATTATCTTTCTAGCATCCATGCCGTAGCTCCAACTCATTTCCCCCTTCCCCCCCTCCCGTATTATTTCCCCTCCCAGTTTGTTCAAACGCCCAACTTACAATCGAAATGGGCTAGAGTAATAAACACTTCTACGCGATTAATATCACGTCATTATCTTTCTAGCCATCCATGATGTAGCTTTCATTTTTGCCCCCGCCCCCCCCCCTACAACGCCCTCTCTTTCCCCACCACCCGCACGATCGCCTAGACTTAGCACCACGCGTATAGCAAGCCCCTACATATACGATTAATACGCGCGATCGGAGTGCTTGCATTCATCCCCCCCCGCCCCCCCTCCAACACCCCCTCCTTCCCCACCACGCACGACCGCCTAGACCTAGCACCACGCGTAAAGCAAGCTCCTACATATATGATCAATACACGCGATCGGAGTATCGCACACAACCTTGCAATGAATAATAGTTGCAGTCTAGCAGACTACTGGGGCCCTCTCACAAGAAACCAAGGTTTATCGTTTGTATAGGCTACATTTATGTGTTGATAACGGGTGAGTGTGCCCTGCGCGCTAAAGTTCATCATCTCTAGCTAGCTGCCGAATTTCGGACTTAAAGTTCCCGCGATCTGCAGGCTAGTAGTCTAAGCTTCTTGTGTTGCTTCAAACGAGAGGGCTGGTTGCGTGTCCCCGTACATACTATACGTAGATATATACAGTGGCCGCCAATTTGGCACCCGGGCTCAAGGCGTTACTTTGTGTTCCCTCATCGTCATCCTCGAGCTAGCTTAGTCGGTTTTTCAGGTGGTTTCCCTCTGCTCAAAATCCAATCGTTTTTGTTTCTAGTCCTAATAATACACCTGGTACGTACGTGCCGTGAGCGAGTACACACATCTCACACCTTAACGTTGTACAGGTAAGCCCCACTGCGTCGTACTGCTACCGTACACGTCCACACTACTACTCACTGCTCACTATGTAAGGGGTCAAGACAATTAATGGAGAACACCACTTAGACTATATTATAAAAAATGAAATATACCTCTCGTTCGACTTACAAGTTGTTTGACTACTGGTTTTCACCATAAATAGCTTCAATCTGCAGGGGGAAACGTTTCATTTATTTCATGGTCTCTGATCGTTCAGGTGTCCGCTTCGTTTGTTCTAAGACGAGAAGCACTGAAAAAAAAGAAAGCATCGGCTTTTCACTTCATAGCTACTTGCGAGTGGGGTCCTTGATAAAACGCATCGGCTTCTTCTGAAGCGTTCCACTTCTTCTTCTGGCGTTTCTCAGCGTTTCAAGCAATTTCGTTTTTCCTGAGTACCTCCTCCCTCCCCCCCATGCGTTCCTCTATTTCCCTTTGTATTTTTCTAACTTTTCTTTTCCTAAAAGAAAAATTATATATATTATAAAAATTAAAATACACTCCAGCTGTGAGATCGAAGATTTCGTCGAAACTCATCTTTGCAAGCTGTGTGTGATACTCCGATCGCGCGCATTACGAGTTGTGTGTCCTCATTAAGGATATAGGTCGGCGACTCCCCTTACAGCTACAGTGTAGCTATCAGGGTCAACAGGATGATTTTAGTCAGTCTGTGCGCGGAAACTATAAAACCCGTTTCTGAGGGGGACAAAATCTGACAGCTGTGAAGGCAAAGGGGGGGCCTGGTTTTGATCAAAAGCGAGCGGGTTTGGAGGGGGGGCGGGGGGGGGGGGGGAAAGGGGCAATTTGTGCATGTAAGCTATAAATCCTTTCGAGGGGATAAATCTGACGGTTTTGGCACCAGTATATTATTGGGGGCGGGGGGGGGGGGGGGGGGGGGGGGGGGGGGGGGGGCAGCTCGATATGTGCCTGGAAACTATACATTATTTCGAGGGGATAAATGTGACATTTTTGGAAATAATACATCAGTTTATCGTGTATATTCTGGGATAAGTCGTACAATCAGTGAGTAAAGATAGGGTGGAGTGTTCGAGGGGGTGGGGTTGGGATGGGTTGGGGGGGGAGGGTGGGGGGTGGGGGCGGGGGCGGGGGGCGGGGGGGGGGGGGGAAAGGGCTTTAGGTGAGGGGTTTGTTATACGTGTGGTGCTAAGTCTAGGCGAAGGTGCGGGTGATTGGGAAGAAAGGGGCGTTCGAGGCGGGGGGGGGGGGGACACAGCGGCATGGATGGCTCTCGAAAGATAATGAGGTGATATCCTGTGCGTGAAGTGTTTATTAATGTGGCGGATTTCGATATTTGGTGGGGCGTTTGAGTAAGGGAGAGCAAGAGGGGGGGGGGGGGGGAGATTTTTTAGGATGTTTAGGTCACAAATAATATTCAAATACACTTCGGCTGTGAGATCAAAGATATGTATCAGCTTGTTATATATATAGTTCTTCTCTTTTTTTTCCTTACAAATACCCTGGTCTGCCACCTGGCTTCCATGCGTTTTGCCCTGCATTTCACTGCGGGCAACGCCTAGGCCACACAACCTTTTTTTTCTTGCAGTTAGTTTCTACACACGTTTTGTATTTTACTATCACAGAGCTCGTCTCTCTATTTATAGGAGGCATCGCTTGGGCCATCATCGGCACAGACATGTATGGATGGATATGGATGGTTGCAGTTGTCAGTTTGATGTAAGGAACTCAAACACTGCGCCACGCTCAAGAGTAACAACCTCGTCTCTTGCAACAGGTGAGCGCCAGGTAAGTTGTTGTTGTTGTTGTTGTTGTTGTTGTTATTGTTGTTGTTGTTGTTGTTGTTGTTGTTGTTGTTGTTGTTGTTGTTGTTGTTGTTGTTG
This sequence comes from Undaria pinnatifida, assembly GCA_012845835.1. NCBI lineage: Eukaryota > Phaeophyceae > Laminariales > Alariaceae > Undaria > Undaria pinnatifida. Next base: position 6,796,206 of record JABAKD010000029.1, read on the forward strand.
GTGTTGTTGTTGTTGATGTTGTTGCTGTTGTTGTTGTTGTTGTTGTTGTTGTTGTTGTTGTTGTTGTTCCTGTTGTTGTTGTTGTTGTTGCTGTTGTTGATTCTCGTGGATAGATAGACTGGTTTCTTGCCCTCCCTGCTGTTACGCGGTATGAGCTGTGTTTCTTCCACATTCATTTTTTCCCGTAAAACATCTCGGATTGGGTTGTTAAATTTACAGCAGTATTTCGTAGATGCGGGCGCCCACTAACGGCTGCTGCAGCGCTCTGTCCGGCCGGGTGGATCCTAGAGCAAGCTCATCAGAAATTTATGTATGGAGGCAAAAGTAATGGTCCGCCCTCGTGGTCCGCTAAACAAGGGAAAAGTAAAAATTGGTCAAGAACTGGTCTGGGGTTCGGAATTTTGATATCGAGTGCGGAGCAAGTTCGTTTTCGGGTCTCTGTTGCGGGGCTCGTTTGGGGTCAGAGGTAGGGCTTCGCAGGCGCTAGGTTTTGCGTTAGGGCCTGAGTTAGGTGTTGGGTTGGGTCTACGCCTAAATATTGATAAACTGGCTATGACGGAAGACAAGAAGTAGCCAAGACCCACAATACACACAAAACAGCCATGTATTTATATATATATATATATCCCTCCCCCCCCCCCCCCCCCCCCACCCCCGCTCCCTCTTGACCAACACCAGGCCCCCACGTCGTTCAAAACTCCGCCCTCCCCTCAGCGGTCATTCGACTTACAGGATTCACTTACTTGATAAACGGATGCATTTCCTTCCACAGCTGTCAGATTTTGTCCCCCTCAAAAACGGGTTTTATAGTTTCCGCGCACAGACTGACTAAAATCACCCTGTTGACCCTGATAGCTACACTGTAGTTGTAAGGGGAGTCGACGACCTATATCCTTAATGAGGACACACAACTCGTAATGCGCGCGATCGGAGTATTACACACAGCTTGCAAAGATGAGTTTCGACGAAATCTTGGATCTCACAGCTGGAGTGTATTTTCATTTTTTATAATATTCCACTGATATTTCCTCATCGGCACGAGGATGAAAAAAATATTTGAAAAAAAAAAAACCACCGATGTTACTGACACAGCATGTGGTCCTGCTAATTTTTAAGTTCCCCCGTATGAGGGGTGCTCCCTAGCCCTGCAAATCATGTAACCGCTGGAAGATCCAACAAAAGGACATAGTCTATTCATTTGTGGGATCTCCATGTTAGGGGTTTGTCGTTTTCGACCTTTCCACGCCCCAGACAGTTCAGGTCACCGTAGCTCGAGCTATCTCTTTTCGGGGGTCAATCATTGGCGACTTGTATAAGCTACAACATGAGCTGCATGCACGTGCTTTCCCGGCTTGATTGGGTCGGTAGCACGTAGCTGATCTTCGCCTGGTTTCCAAGATATTAAGTTATTCATATATATGTCATATATGCGCATTTTGCCAAGGGTGGGCTATATTATAAAAATTAAAATACACTCCAGCTGTGAGATCGAAGATTTCGTCGAAACTCATCTTTGCAAGCTGTGTGTGATACTCCGATCGCGCGCATTACGAGTTGGGCTATATATATTATATATATATGAGTTACATGAGCTGCAGTGCACATGCTTCACCGGGATGATTGTGGGTAATAATGAGGCGCATGAGCTACAGCACGTGTCTTCCAATCCTGAGTCGCAGGTGATAGCTCATCTTCACATGTATAAAGACGCGAGCTATAAATGACAGGATATAAGCTTGCTCGTGGGCTGCCCTGGGTGAGGTGTGCGCCTTTCACACGCCGAAAATATCAGTAACGAAGGGGGGTCGAAATTTTTTCTTGTCGAGTAACCTCAGGAGGAGCTGATTTCATATTTTTTTGTCGGTTGCGAGTACCTGGTATACGTTTGGACTTCACCCCGCTTAGATATATATAAATTATTTTATTATAATTTCTTTTCCGCCTAGCTTGTCCAAACGCCCCACTCACAATCGAAATCGGCCAGAGTAATGAACACCTTTACGCAGTTGATACCACGTCATTATCTATCTGACCATCCATGACGTAGTTTTCATTCTTTCCCCCCACCCCCCTCAATCCCCCCCTCCAGCGCCCCCTCTTTTCACACCACTCGCACGATCGCCTAGACCTAGCACCACGCCTATAACAAGCCCCTACATATCTTTGATCTCACAGCCGAAGTGTATTTGAATATTATTTGTGACCTAAACCTTCTCAAGAATACCCCCCCCCCCCCCCCCCCCCCCCTCTTCTCGCTCTCCCTTGCTCAAACGCCCCACCTAATATCGAAATCTGCCAGATAAAAAAACAACTCACGCACTGGATATCACCTCATTATCTTTCTAGAGCCATTCATGCCGCTGCTTTCCGCTCCCCCCCCCGACACGAACGCCCCCTCCCTTCCCACCACCCGCACCATCGTCTAGACCTAGCACCACGCGTATAGCAAACCCCTACATCTATGCCACCTAAAGCCCTTCCCTACCCCCACCCCCCCCCACCCCGCCCCCACTCCCACCTCCCCAACCCCCCCACCCCATCCCACCCCCACCCCCTCGAACACTCCGCCCTCTACTCACTGATTGAACGATTTACCCCAGGATATACATGATAAACTGATGCATTCTTTCCAAACCCGTCACATATATCCTCTAAATAATGTATAGTTTCCACGCAAAGATTGAGCTGCCCCACCCGCCCCACCCCCGCCCCACCCCCCCCCCCCCTTATGATACACTGCTGCATTTTTTTTTATTCCAAAACCGTCAGATTTTTCCCCTTGAAGGATTTATAGCTTCCACGCACAAATTGCCCGCCCGTCCGCCCCCCGCCCCCAGTCCCCCCCCTCCTCCCCTTCCCCCCCCCTTCAACCCTGCTCGCTTTCGATCAAAACCAGGCCCCCACGTCCTTCAAAACTTCGCCCTCCCCTCACAGGGTATTCGACTTACAGGATTCATTTGATAAACTGATAAATTTCCCTCCACAGCTGTCAGATTTTGTCCCTCTCAAAAGCGGGTTTATAGTTTCCGCGCACAGACTGACTAACATCGCCCTGTTGACCCTGATAGCTACACTGTAGTTGTAAGGGGAGTCGCCGACCTATATCCTTAATGAGGACACACAACCCGTAGTATCCGCGATCGGAGTATCACACACAGCTTGCAAAGATGAGCTTCGCGACAAAATCGTTGATCTCACAGCTGGAGTGTATTTTCATTTTATCTAATATATCGGAGTATCACGCACAGCTTGCAAAGATGAGTTCCGACAAAATCTTCTCGTAATATGTTCTAAAAATATAAATGAAATGAACGCCAGCTGTGAGATTGAAGATTTTGTCGGAACTCATCTTTGCAAGCTATGTGTGATACTCCGATCGCGCGTATTACGAGTTGTGTGTCCTCATTTAGGATTTTTTTTTATTTTTCGCACTTACTTTTCTACTTTCCAGCTTCTGGACAAGCCGTGGTCACAGGTGTCGTCCCTTCTCCCCCCCGGTTCTTGCCTTCAACATTTTTTCGCGCATAGGGTTCAGCAGTCCCACTGCTCGTCGATTTTATCATCGAGTGTTGCTAACTCACGCTCTCGCGCTTTCCGCAAGTCAATTGGTGCGCAAGCAAAAGTCCCCACGAATGTATACGAGTATGCACTCGGGGGGATTCGAACTCACGAAACTGACCTATACCAGGCTCGAGGATAACCTGATACGCCACCGGGGCGACCGGTTAAATGGATAGGATATAGGTCGGCGACTCTCCTCGAACCTACATTGTAGCTAGCAGGGTCAACAGGGTGACGTTAGTCAGCCTGTGCGCGGAAACTATAAAACCCGTTTCTGAGGGGGACAAAATCTGACAGCTGTGTGGAAGGATTTTATACTTCGAAGTATAAACTATATTTATACAGTGCTAGTCTATTGTAAAAATTGAAATACACTCCAGCTGTGAGATCAATCTATCGACCAAAGCTACAGTAGGGCGGTCATTCTCTTGGCCGTTTTGCGATGACAGGGGGTCATTCGCACGAGTGACCCCCCCTCTCCTTCGCGGTCCTAAGCTTATAATTAAAGCTGATTATGTATTAGCAGTTTCAATCTTTGCGATATGCATCCGAAAACGGACGGCCATAGCTAACCCGCGCCAAACAAGTCACCTAGTAGAGCCTCTTGTCAGCGAGGTACGGAACAACTCGTGTGAGTGTCCCAAACGAGGTAGTAGTGAATGAGAGGTACCTCCCTGGGGGTAACTTTGGGTCTAATCGCTACGTCTCAATATAGCCTAACGGTACTGCCATTATTAGCTCATCTCGTGTACACGACGACGGGGGGATTTTTCTTCAATACCCTCCGCCGGGCTGTTGTTGTGGAGTGTGAGAAGTGGGTTGGACTTTATTTACTTTTTTAGTGTTTCTTAAGTGATCAACTGACTTGTTGTGTCTGCCCGCTAAAGGATTAGAGGAACAGCAAGACTCACCACGCACCTCCACGTAGCACACGTTCCCTTGTACTTCATCACATGGCGCCCGCCACTTTAACTCAATGAATTTCTCTCGCAGTTCTGCGAGGCTAGCTGGCGTATCCTTCGGTCCCAGTGGTGCAGATGTACGATTTACGAATGCTCTATGTAAGTACAGCTAGTAGTTGTGGTACAAGAAGTAACCCCTCTAACGTGCTGGTTGAGTATGGTGCCGGTTGCCTGACAAAGCGCCAGTATAATCCCCTGCGGGAACAACTAGTAGTGAGCACTGCATGCAGTAGTATGACGTTATAAACAATGTATTCTCAGTTGCCGATGCAGGGCCGGTATTTCCGGCTGATGCATCCCGGCACTTCGCCTAGGCCACATATATATATATATTGAGTTGAAGACTAACTTTCTCAAAATCTACTTTTGATGGGCGGGACGATGCTGTATGTACGTCGCGTGGAAAATACGCTGATATCGCTGCTGCAGAGCACGTGCTGGCGTTGAATTCTGCTTAGTTATGGGTTCCGACGTCAGCCGCCAACCGTCAACCCTGCCACGTAGGTATCAGGTACCAGGTGTTAATTCAGGGCTGATGTCACGAATAAACAACAAATTCCCTTCGGCCATCCCTTCCATCGTCGGATGGTCTTGGAATCGTGTGAGGTTAGATTTGCGCGTCAGCGCGGAAACCTTGTAACCTTGTATTTATTCTAGTCACAGGCTGGTTTAAGTTGAACGGTGGAAAATTATGGACTGCCCGGCGAATATCCACGCCGGTTTTTCGATTCAGACCGTGAAATTTTGCGCACACACGTTGCGACGACCTCCCCTCTCTTTGTTTTTCGTCAACCAAATGCCTTGAAAAATTCGAGCCACACCTCAGACACCTTCGGCGCGAAAAACAAAATCTCAACACCCGGAGGTGAGACCTCGGGATGGGCATGTTGAACACGAGGTGAAAAATGTCAGGGTCTGTATCTCATCTTAATTACAACGGCTTGGACATGAAGATTTTTGTGCTTAAAAAGGCGCGAGATAATATAGACTAAGGTATTTCCATTACATGACTCCGTTTTCGTGTAGTATCCATATAATATATGTGCTGCTCAATACTCAACATTCGCAGGTCAAATTTTCGATTTTTATGCGTGAGAAAATCTACACCTCTCGGAGTACCTCCAACCAGCCGACTGGTTGGTGCAAAATGCGACGCAAATGTTTTTTTTTGCCCCCGCTCGGAAAAAGCCTGAATTTTATAAAAAAAAAATGAAGGCCTGTCATTGTTGGTCGTTTCGAATTTCGCTCCCAGACACTCCGAGGCCGTTTTAAAATGATTGTATAGTCTATGTGTCACTATCTTCCGCTGGTCATGGGGGTCTTCAAGACACCCAATATTCCATCACCCTTTGACCAGATAAGATGTTGTTGCCAGCGGCATTCGTGGGGTAGAAAAATTCCGCCGTTTAACTTCAACCGCACAACAGCCTGTATCTTTCTTTTTTTTGCAAAAAACCGCTTCGTCTTTGTTTGGCATGACATATATATGATCGTGTTCGCCGTTTACCTTGAATCGCACAGCCTGCATAATATTTTTCTTTCTTTTTTCGCGGAAAATCGCTTCGTTTTTCGCATGATAATAACTTTCCACGTAGGTTTTGTTGTGAGCTATATGGGACGGAGGGCGGAGTACGGGGGGTGACGCATGACAGGATACGATTAGCGCGGTTTGGCCACCATATTTATATAGACTCGTATGTACTCTGCAGTTTGGGCTGCCGGAGTTCCTGAGCCAAAGAACCACACCCCATTCATGGTGTTGGAACACTGTGAAAATCATGTATGTGTTGAAACTATTACTTGACGCATGCTGCAGATTTGGGGTAACGGCTGCTGTACCGTTTCTATTTATATTACCGCTGTCACCTCACCATGTCATGAGTGTCACCTCACCATGTCATGAGTGCTGTGCGCCACACCCAAGCATCGAATTCGAGGGAAAACGAAAGAGCAACCAGATGAACAATCTCACATGGCCTGGGCATGCACCTATTAGACTATAACGCGAGAGAACACGAACGATTTCCAAATAATATTGGGTGTGCTGCTGCTGTTGTATTTCCTGTTTGAAAAGCCTCGTCAGTTGGATCAACTTCGAAAAAAAGAACATGCTACCCCTCTCGTTGCATGCACGGACGGGCCGTTTTTCTTTCAATAAAGTGAATCTTGTTCGTTAATACAGCAACAAACAGTATGCACCTGGGCCATGGAACTGACCGCGATTAACGGGTTCCAATTTCTATTTATTGTTTCTCGCTGTTGTTGGTCTTGGGTGTGCGAGGTGTAGAAGTCATCAATCAATCATCAATGGAGGAGCCTCAGAGCAAAAGGGGCGGTTATCATCAGGCTACGGTAATAATATATTGTTCAACGAGGTTTCCCTTCGGGGTGTGGTTTGGCTTCAAATCACGAGGGTGTTACGTACAAGGTTTCTGTGAGCGTATATACCAGGTATACACCAGGCATAACATGAAAAAAAAACTATTTTTTAGTCTAAATCTGTCAGAAAAAATATACTGCGAAGCCATAGCACAAGTGACCGGGCAAGTATAACCGACCAGCCGAAACGAATTTATGCTTCAGTTTAGACTATAACACGGTATTTAGTATTTTCCCCCATCTTCACCACACATTGCAGGCGTTGTACTGAATCACTCAAAACCGACCTTTTATCGTCATGCTTGTCGTCCAACAATGTGCAGCATGAAAATTTCAACGAATCGCTCACAGCACTCCCTGAAGGACAAAGCCTCGGACTTGCTCTAATTCGCTTTTCCTGAGCAGAGCGTATAAGAAAAGCTGTCTTCGACCGTGTTTGTCGTGAAACCAAACAGCACACAAAGAAATAAAAACAATGTATACAGCCTCTCTTCCGAGTAGCTCCGACCCGCCGAAAAACGAGGCCCCGAACGTAACCCCCCTCATATCGCACCAAATATGATATTGGCTAGAGTATAGGAGTCGTCCCACGGTAGTAGGGGCTGCTCTTGTTTAGCCAAAAAAAGGTATACCAGCTAGTCTACCGATGTTCCGAATCTGATTCGTTTCAGCGAAGGGCTACGAGTAGGGAATACAAGCTTGGTTGGGTTGCGCAAACAACATGTATGTCCTGCAAATGTCTGAGCAGGACATACATGTTTGTTTCGGGTGGTGATGATGATGTTGATGACGTTGGTATTGAGCTAGCTCCTCGTGCTAAGAGCTCAGAAAAAAAATATTGGAAACTGCTGAGCCCCTACCATGGGAAGGCCCATATCCTTCGTCGGACCATACTCCTACACCGTAGAATGCGTCGGGTAGAGACAGAGGGGGTAGTCATCGGTGAGGTTTCAGAAGCAGTGAGTATACGAAAAACGGGAAGCTGGTACCAGTGCCAGCAGCGGAGGGGACGGTGCTTAGTTTCGTTGGTTGCCTTGCTTACTGGCGTGATCGCTGGCCACGCATCCCTGTCAAGGCGGAGAACCGCTCCGCTCCTGCTCCTGATGGGGGCGCATGCAAGGTTTTGGGCGCGCTCAGAAGGTTTCTTCCATGTGTACTACTGCTTAAACATTTTTTTGCTCATCTTGTCTCCGTCCTGCTTGGCCGTCTCTGCTTGGCCGTCTGTGGCCACCATCTATCTTATATTGCAGGATTGCGATCGTTTTCTCACTGGTATCAAGGATAGGAAACTCTAACGCAACATAGACTGTGTTGTAATGTGGCAGTTGTGAGTCATCTCGCGGTACCGTTTGCACTTTTGGGGCCAAACGTTCCTGACCGATGTGACGGGTCGAGATTCTCAAATGTTTGGAATATCGGCTGGCAGGATCACTTCACGAGCATTTTTTGTATTGGGACTAACGCGTGAAGAGCCGCCCAACAATAATAATAATAATAGGTCACCTCCAACCCATCAAGCGCCTAGCATAACCGCCCAAGAGTCGCGTCGACGGGCGTTCGCCGGGAAGACGTGTCGCCGAACAACAGCAGCTTACATACACAACTCTTGGGGAAACCGAAACGCCACATATCAAAATCGCCTCAGCGATGTACTCTTTCAGGCCTAGACACCCCAGTAGGAGCATGAGGTCTCTGGGGATGCGTTTTTCTGATCTAGGCCACACACAATAGACTTTAGTGATTGCCGTGCGAACGTCGTCTGGAATTTCCGCGTCATCCTTAGGGTGGCTGGATGCCGTCTTTGAAACCGATGCCAACAATTTGTTTGTAACGGTTGAAACATCGTGCCTGGGGTCACTGCGACATCTTCGTTTCGGTCTCGGTCACTGCGACGACGCTGGGCGTTACGCGGGGAGGTCTGGAGGTTGGGCGCCAAACACATTATTGGGTACATGGGAACATTGTTTTGCATGGGAAGATTTTTTCCCCCGCGTTAAGCGGATTATTTTTCATGTTTCCAACGCCTATGCTATTTTGTATTGCGTGCCCCCCCATGCATCTAGTGACGTGCGCACAGGTTCTTGTTTGTTCACGGATTGCCACGCATTGGTCAAATGGCAGTGGATACCATTTCCAACAAAATTGGCAAGCAATTGATCGTAACGCTCTTGCTCCTCTGCTGTGCGTGCCCGCTCTTGCACCAACGGACGTGTTTTTTCGTTTTCCCACGTGGCCTTGTTTGTCAGTGGAATTATCACGTAGCGGGGAGCCATTCAGGAGATACAGCGTCTCCCAAGTCTCGGGGAACCAATAATCTCTAATTGCGTCTCGCGGGCCTAGATATGGCTCCGTTTCCATACCTGCCCATGGCGGCGATCATGTTTAGCCTCGTCAGCTATGTCATCGTCCAAATAAGCGTGTTCGCCTACGTGGGCTACATGGTGGAGGACCTGGGCGTTGTACGGGACAAAGACCAAGCCGGTGAGACGTGACTGCCATAATTATAGCTGGTTGAAGTTTGACATTCAAAGGGTTCCATGAACGATAGTCGCTGCTTGGACGGTGAATTACGCGGTGGAATGACGTATCTCACCGCAGGTACACCTGTAGTTGCGTAAGGTCTCCTCATATCACTAAGGTTTCGTGATTGTATTTACCGAACGGTTGTTTTTGGGCTAGCTTACACGATGTCGGTACTAACTGTACCCGATAGGCCTTCGATATCGGTACTAACAGTGCCCGATAGGCCTACGTAAAATATTGAAAACATTCCGATACCTGAGCTGGGGCTGGGGGTACGCTTGTGTACCCCACCGTGGTGATAGGCATGATGGATGATGTATTTCTTGTTCGTGGATGGTATGATAGGAACAAGCGCTACGCATTGTCAGATGGGAAAATGGGGGAAAAAAATAGACCGAAGTATAGGCTATAGCATGTATACTCGTAGTCGCATCCCACCTCATGAGATTATCATATTATAGCTCGTCAGACAGGAGGTTGGGGCCGTGGCCTCGCAAAGTCGTCTGGGCCAAACCATGTCACCTGTATTTCTGCAGGACGCACAATACGAGATTGTTGCTCACACGCCCGCACCTCAGACACTCCGTATACATGGCGGGTGAACACGGCTTTGAAGCGGTATGTCGGCGTTTGTTTAGCCCTTCTTGCTCTTCATTAAGGACGTCTTGGAAAGAGACTATCCGCTTTGCACGTAGCGATCGACCTTTGGGAATCGGCTTGGCCCAAGGTACGATAGGGGGGTGGGTCGATTTTGGAGGCGTTTTGATGAAGAGGCTTTCGGGGTCACTCGCGCGAGCAACCCCCCTGTTCCATTGCCATCTGAAGCTTTGGTGCTGTTTTAAATTTGCGATATCAATCTGCAATGGAAAGGTAAGCTTCGAAGCGCCATTACAACCGATTACGGTATTTTTGTCCGTTAGGTACGGAGTTGCTCGTGCGCATGGTGAAACACCGTAACGAAAATAGAGGCACTAGCCTTAGCCCAGTCTTCTCAAGGTGTTCCTTTCGACGAAGTCTACGGTAGTCCTGTATGCCACTCCTATGGCTTCTTCTTTCACAGGCTGAACGCCGCTAGCACCAGTGGTCATATATCTCGCTCCACGCGGCAACAATCACCGATGATTGCGTTTGTTTTCTGGCGACCTGGGCTCTTTACGTAGTGAAAACAGCGGTACCATCCCCTACCGGAGGTTTGTAGTGAGCGAACTCACCACAGCGGCAGTTCTTCGGTTTGTACTCGTTGCTCTCACTGTTAACTAACGTTACTGGCCCACCGATCATACGGTTGTTCAACGATATCCCTTTACGTCTGCGCGATGGTATACCTTCACGTCTACTATCCCTTGACTGTTCAACGATATCCTTGCCGTTCAACGATACCCTTTCATTGTCCAACGATACCCGTTCGCTGTTCCACGAAGGAGTTTTTCTGTCACACGATGTGCCCCTTCACTGCCCGACGAACGCCCTTCACGGCTGTTCTGATGAGAACTATTGCTTCGTTGTGCCCCCACGATGTCCCTCCGCTATAAAAGATATCCCCTCGCTGTTCAACGGTTTCCCTTCGCGGTGCCACGATGCTCCTTCGCGGTATTCCTTCAGGGTTCGACGATATATCTTTACTTCGCACCGATATCACTTCGCACCTCTTCGCCGATGTCCTTTCGCGTCTATTGACCTATGCTTGTTTCGCGTGTGCCAGGGTACTACGCCGGTTTGCTCTCGTCCGCCTTTATGATTGGCCACTGCTGTTCCGCGCACTTCTGGGGGGTGATCTCAGACCGTCGCGGTAACCGCTTCGTCATGGTTGTCGGTCTCGTATCGACGGTGGTGCTGTCCTTATCCTTCGGACTTGCGACAACCTTCACATGGGCCTTCACCAGTCGGTGTGTAACATTGTGTACATCCTCATTCCGCGACTCACAGTACATATGCGCAGGCTCGTGCGACGATTCACTGTATACGATGATGCGCGAAACTGCAGACATTATGTTCGAACAGGAGCGTGGCTGTGAACGTGTACATGCCTCTGCTCCTGCTGTGTGTGTGCCCCAGGTTTCTGCTCGGGCTGCTGAACGGCATGATGGCGGCGTCTAAAACCCTTGTCGCTGAAGTGTGTGGCAAGAAGCACGAAGCGGCAGGCATGAACGTCGTCACCAGTGAGTCATATCTCGACTGCGTACCGTGTTTGGTTGGGCTTATTTGGGTTGTGTTGGGCTATGTTGGGCTCTGTTTAGTTGGGGTTTGAGCCATATACCCCATTCCAGGTGAGGTTAAAACCCATTGCGTTAACCCATTGCGAGCGCGCCATTTGAAATCCCCGGCAAGCTGTTTGCTATAGCTGGCTAGGCGTCGGTAAGGAAGATCCAGAAAAAGACAAAACAGCATACCAGCGATTGCCATGAATCTGTTAGCTTTGTTAATCCAGAGCTGCAGGTACCGACTGTTTGCTTCGACGAAGGCGAACTCGGCCTTCGTCTGGTATTTGTGGATGCGGGGACTTACGTCAACCGTGATTCTGACGGGGTTCCGCGTACTCGGTTTCTGGTCGATTTCGTACCGAGGCAAAGTCCAAGCGTTCGAATTTGTTAAGTGCAAAAACTGTTTACAACGTCAACTTGGCCGTACTGTGATTTCCTTGGTCCGAGCTTCTGCGTTTCTTGACAAGCAGCACAAAAAATGCGCCGAGCGCAACTAAATCAGACTGAGAACTCGTCGCCTCACGCCATCGCAGTCGGAACCACGTTGACGCCTCCGCCCGCCTCCAATCCCCCGTCCCCCTTCCGGGGGGTGCGTTTCGTTTTATGTTTGTGACATTTTTCACTGTTAAGCTTCATGGTCACTGGGAGCGATACTTGGACCTGGCATTGGCGGGATGCTGGCGCAACCAGCGAAGCACCACCCTCACACCTTCTCGAGGCTTGGGATATTCGGGAGGTGCGTGTGATGCTGGGTTATCGATGGGGTCTGCGTTGTTGGCGGTCGTCGGTTGTTAATCTGGTAGGGCGTGTGGGGATCAAGGTCACGGGTAGGGGGTGTACACAGTTCGTTCATAGCCGTAGTCTTGATACCGTTTGCTCTCGCTTCCTTTAACGGAGCACGTCGGGTTTTCACCGACAAGGCGTACATCGCGTGGACCGTTAGCGAAACGCCGTGAGGTTTTCGGCGAAAGGTGAGCTTCATCCTTCTAGTTGTGATGTGGACTTTCTTCGCACCTTGTGCGTGCTCTCTTAAATGTCGGATGACAGCTTCGAAGTTTTTTGGGCTTTCTGGCGTGTAGCCACTTCCACAGGCAGCATTGTTGGATACTACGTATCTGCCTCGTGGGTTCCTTACCATATGCACGCTACGTGATATCATCCCCCTTGTGCGGAGTTAAGGGGTTCAGCCCGGCACGATGTGATCGAACTCGACCGTCATCTCCACTACCGCCAAATAAAATACGAAAACGAGATAGGAACGACGGTATGCAAGTGGTCTAGCTCACGCCGTGACGGGGATGTTTTACAGAGTCTTTACCAGTTGACTCCAACCCCGGAAAGCTAGCTGCTGTGTTTATCACTTTCGTGATAAGCACCGCCATGTGATTGGTTGATACGCTGCGCCAACCAAACATGTTACATTGCGTTTTGGAGCGAGGTACTCAGCCACGTGCGCGAGTCGTCTAAACCCCGTAGCTGAAGTGGACTTACCTCCTGTACCGTAGCCCCCGGTCCACGTTCGCCGACAAATGTCTGACGACTTTCCGAGCCATTGGCTCCCACCAATCCTGAGCTGATGGGTGGGCGTCGAAAACTTCCATCCCTACTACCTTAGCGGCAGACGCCGACACAGCACGAATGTGAAGGCTAGATTTCAGGAAAACAAGCCACTTATAATTTGATAACATAATCATCATCATCATCCTAATTGGTTCCTCGGATATTCTGGGAATTTTGTACTGGAAACCCGTCGTGCTGGCGGCTCCGTAACCGTGGCGTACCTCATCATGCTGCTGTATCGTGATCGGTGCTTTGATCACTTGCATTCCACCTCAACACTTGATTGGCAGGTATCCATACCTCCTTCCGAACGTCGTTGGGGCTGGCTTGGCGCTTTTGTCCCTGCCCCTGGTGCTGATGTTTGTCAAAGGTCGAGGGCCCGCTGTACACGGCACCCCGAGGTGAGCTATGGCTTGCGCATAAACGGACTAGAGCTACGGTAGTGGGGGTAAACGCCAATTTAGCTTCGCTGCCGTACACATGCTATGGTAGCCGTCGACGTTTTGTTTTACGATACTGCTTACACGAGAAGCACTATACCCCCAACCAAACAATATTTGATTTTCAGAAATATTAGTCTAAGTGCAACAGGAAAAAAACAATGCCATGGCCTAGGCATCACACATGTCAGGTTACATCACAAGAATAGCATTCCGACGATTTTATTAATTGATTAAGGAGCCACGTCATTCAGAAATATGTTTTAACCAAAAAGTGGTACCACGATCGTGATTGCGTCACCAAACTACCGTGCACATCACTAGCGGCAACGGCCTTTTTTTTTTTTTTTCTTGTGTCCTCGGTCGCCCCGGTGGCGTATCAGGTTATCCTCGAGCCTGGTATAGGTCAGTTTCGTGGGTTCGAGCCCCGCCGAGTGCATACTCGTATAAATTCGTTGGGACTTTTTCTTGTGGACAAATTGACTTGCGGAAAGCGCGAGAGCGTGAGTTAGCAACATTCGATGAACAATCGACGAGCAGTGGGATTGCTGAACCCTATGCGCGATAAAAATTGAAGGCAAGAACCGGGGAGGAGAAGGGACGACTCCTGTGACCACGGCTTGTCCAGAAGCTGGAGAGTAAAAGTGTGCTAAAAAAAAAAAAAAAAAAAAAAAAGCAAGCAAGCGTAACGAATACCAGGTACTTGGGTATTTATCGCGAAGCAACAACAATCACAATATAGAGTAGACACTCGCGCGAGAGACCCCGGGTCACTGAAATATGCGGCTCCAAAATTGTCCCCCACACCGTGGAATATGCCAGCAGAGTAGATGTGCTGCACCCAATCGTAGCACGCGGGCGGGCATATCGGTGTGGGGCATGCTCCACCCGCAATAGTCTCCTGGCATAACTACCCTGTGTGAGCTCCACTCCTACGGAAGTAGCCGTTTATCGTCTTCTAGACAGGCTGCTGCTGCCCAGTTGTCGTATGTACCGCCAAGTCGCAGACATTTCCACGCGTATGAGTTTAGCGTTTTGTCCTCTGGGCAGGCTACTACTGTTCCCCAGTTATCGCATGTACCTCGAAGTCGCAGACGCATGAAACGCGTATGAGTTAAACCGATTTAGAGTGAAAAAAGGCGCCATACAGCAATCCGTAGATGGGCGGTAAGCCTGCCACTGTCCGCAACCGGTCAAACAAATGATATAAAACGCACGGTATACGGAAGCTTTTTACCCGTGCTGTTCTAGGACGAAATGATATGAACCGAGGGAGTGACGTCGCCGCATTTATCTCGAGATAGGTGATCGGTTGCCGCCAGCATCGAACCCAGCGAAAACCTCCTCCGGCATTGTCACCCGGGCATTCGGTAAAACATAACGTTAACGACGATAATCTTGATCTCGACAAGACGACATTTTTTTCAGAAAGAGCTTTATGGTTATTTTGGCGCGTATGCAGACGTGGTTTTGCTCTAACAACAGTAGGTGATTCGATTGGGTACTCATCTTGCACGCCCCTGAGGCGCCACGCTGTCTGCTGGGTTTAGAGCGGATCGGCTGATATAGAAACAACTCACAACCGGGTTCCGGCAGCCCTCTAGCCGATTTGATGTAGTGGATAAGCCGGCGACACACCGGTGGCGACGGAAACTGTCGACCAAAAGCGATTCGCTGCTTGGTTCGGTTTACGACGGGTGTCGAGCGCGTAAGTGCTTCTCGTAGCCCGCTATTGCTTCTTGAAGCTGCCGCTAGAACCAAAGTCAAACGGCCATCCCTTTTCCCAGACCCGGGAACCGATTCCTTCTTATTGTTGGCAAGAGCAATTTCTGCTGGGTCGCAGAACCCAATTAAAAGCATCTGTCGCAAACCTCGACGCCGATCGTCTGGTGCTGTCCCAGCCGTGCTGAGCAGTACAATGTTTCTGATTGAAGCGACCGACGTCATCGGACCCCCCCTTCGCTTCCGTCTCTTTTTCGGCAGAGACCAAGTAAAGCTGGAGTATCCCGTGACAGTTGTGCCAGTGATCATCAACAGAGCAAGGGTGGCTAGCCCTCGGCCGTGCGCCATCGATGACGTCGAAACCCCCTCCCCAGCTCCTCCTTGCAAACGCGCACGATTGTGGCGTTTAGTTGCGTGGCAGTCCGTCGGTGGTGACGATGACGACGACGAAGCTGGTGAAAGCCGCGAGGCAGACCTTACACAAGTGTCGACGGCGGTATCCAAACGACAGACTATGGATGATGGTGGCAAGCAACAGTCGTGGGTGCAGGTGGAGACAGTTCCCATGGCCGGTGTAATCCAGTCGGGCGACGGCGAGGACGCTCTCGAGTGCATCGAAGAGGATCTCAATCCGCGGAGTTTGCTGAGTCAACGGCACATCCGCATCCTTCTGTTCATTGATGGACTCTACTCGGTGCGTATGTTCAGCTCGGTTGCACCCGTCTAGCTTGACTTCAATATTCTACGTATCGGGCGGGGGTGACTCGGGTTTACGGGAAAATATGTGTATCAGGAATTGGTCGACTAGTGCTGGTGTAGTTGTAACACCAGATTGCACCTAATGCAGAGGCCTCACAAAACGTGATGCAGCGACCGCTGCTCAAAAGTTGCACGATTATCACACTGCCTGTCACCTTTTTTCCCACCGTGCGCACGCCGGCAGGAATCGAGCACGAAGCCAATATATGTTTCTAAATGTACCACTGCCCTGCTTGCTATCCCCTGCTGATCGTCTTCAGTTCACGTACTCAGGATTCAATGAGGTGTACGCCCTGTGGTCCCTCAGTTCCGTCGCCAAGGGCGGACTGGATTGGTCAACTGCGCAAATCGGGCAGGTGGGACTTTACGTCGCATTTTTTCATTTTTTCCGAACAATGCACAATATAATATCTAATTGGCAAGCCAGACATCGTTCGGGACGCGACAGCACTCCACCCCCATTGGCTTCACTCCCTCAGGTGGTATCAACAACCAATCGCGATGATGCCTAATACGTAGAGCTTACCCTCCGTGTTGGCCCATGTGTTGATGCAACCACCTAGGTAGGATGCCGGGAAAGCCCACGCGCGATCGCTATTTGGAGGCGATCCCGCTTAAAAACAGCGACGTCGAGGGGCGGGGGGTCTCGTCACATTATCCCCTCCTTATTCCAAGATCGTTCCACATACGAAACTCTCGGAAAACAAGTTCCTAGCTGATTCAATGACATATCACGTGCAGTGTTCGTAACGATAACGAGGATGGCAACGGTGATGATGACCATGGTTGTGCCGGAGTGCCGCGTGTCCAGGTGCCCCAGATGCTAACGCATGCGTCCGTCCGCACCCACCCTACAATGTCATTTGCTGCTCCCCCTGACAGCTTTTTCTTGCTTGTGGAGTTATGGTGATTGTCTTCAACATGCTGGTTCTGCCGAGCCTCACCACAAGGCTGGGAATTAAGACATCGTCGAGGCTGGGATCGGTCTTCGAAGTCCCTCTCTATTTCGTGCTCCCTCTGCTCTCGTGGGTGAACAGCGCCGGACATTTGGTCGCGTTCGCCTCGCTGATCCTTCGGTTTACTGCCGCGGTGTGCTCAAACTCGGTGAGTGGTGGCCATTGCGGCAGGGGTAGCAAGTTGACGCAAATACGATGGCCGGCCGTGTCGGAATCTCTCTATTGCCTAGATCACGTAAACTGTAACTCAGAAGACTGTCGAGAGGAGCATCGTCTTCTGCGCTGAGCAATAAAACTGCAAATCCCCTTTTGAATACCCTACTCGTGGTAGGTATAATTGAACTGCCTTGCACAATCAAGCTGCGAAACCCATGAACATTCAAGCGTAACTGCAGAAAGGGTACGATGGGGTCACCGAGCCAAAGAGGCAGGATGTAAGCTGCGTAGAGTTGTCACCATGAATTTCCAGCAGTATGGTCGCCAGCCTTTGCCACTTCCACCTTCACTCAATCGGCCTACTTTGTTTTCTGCACGGCAGTTCTACACGGGCATCGCGCTGGCCTTGAACAATGCTCCAGAGGCGCAGCGACGGGGGGAGCTTAACGGCATTTCAATGGCAGTGGACTCTTTCGCGAGCGCGATATCGCCCATCGTGTTGTCGGTGTTGTTCGCCTTCTCCATCGACTTCAACAACCCATTCCCGTTCGACTACCATCTGGTATTTTACCTCCTCGGCACGACGCGATTGACCGTCGGTTGGTTGGCGTGGAATAGGTTCGGTGATTCAGAAGGCACGGACAAGCACGTTTTTCTGCCGGATGATTATCCCTCCAGCCCTCGTGTTCAATGTAGCGACGGTATAGAGCTAGGTATGCCGCGTACGGATGATCCGATGGACGCCCAGGCACCTACGAAGGGATGAAGCATATCAGTTGCCCTGCTTCCACGGGTAAGATTGCCGGTAAATCACCAACATGTTGCAGTGTACGTTCCGTACTCGTGTAAACCAATGCGCATCGATTAGTTATTGGACCAACGAACACAACGACTGCGTGTAAACCCCGCACTCCGATTCGGCAACGACTGCGTTTTGAGGGGCTTGTCTCTGATTTTTGTGGAGGTTGGCTGTCCACGTTTTAGACTCGCAGTGGTGGCTGTTTTTTCTCTAAGGTTGCATGCCAGTACGGATGTACACAGAAAAAATGACTGAGGTGGCTGGGAAAGTAGCATAAAACACGTTATATGGTGCACAACATTCCCGTTTGGCTCTCGGCACACGTTGATACGCGAACGCGTGTATATGCTAGTGACGCAACGCACGCCTAAACAGAGGTAGTCAACTATAGTTAATCTTCGCTCCTGAAGGACTAGGTAGACGCAGGGTGGATGCTATGCTATTGCCTCTCCTGCATTTTGAAGCACTTTGAAGCGGCCGGCGTAGACCAAGTTTATCGCGTTCAGGGACTGAAACCATTGACCACCTTTGTATTTGAATACTGGATCGATGGATGATGGGAAGATTCGGGAGTTCCAATGGTTGGTTGGCGTTATGGTTGGTGGAAGCCTATAGTGGGTTGGTCGTCTGTGGAGCACGGGTCCTCTGTTCCTGGACTAGGTAACTCTACGCGCAGATGGCTCGACATGCAAAGAGCGATAAAGTGCTTGAGACGTTTATGAATGTCTGTAGGCCTCGGTCTAGCCTCACTCTTTAAGTCTATGTCAACGCCTTCGGGGATTTCCAACACGCTATAGCGAACCGTGTCGACACTTGCTGAGGATGGGGCTGCATTTCGAAGGCATTCCAGGTAGAATAACTGAGTTTGCTGCAATTCTCATGCTTGATGAAAGCGACTACAGCATAAGACCGGTGAAGAGCACAATGCGGGTCGCTCTGGAAGAGCGGATAGATGAGGCGGCGCAGAGGATGGGTAGGTTGGGGGCATTAGCTTGGAGTCTATAGGGTTTATCAGGTGGGGAACGCCAGAAACAGTGGGTGCGCCCTACCGTCGCACGCCTCCAGAGAAATTCATATCATGGTGTCCAATCCGATAGATTACGAAGGACTATAGTACTCTTGTCCGCCAGCTTGCTTGGCCCTATGACCTGGATGTGCATTTTGCCCGCGTCGCTGTAACATGTATGCAGCACCAGTACCGTTCTCCTTTATAGGTATATGTTTCACTCAGGACGGTACAATTACCGACAACTAGTGGTTGCTGACGTCACGTCTGGGGCAAGCTTATGCTGAACAAGTATAACTGACGGAACGACGCAGCTTTCATTCTACATGTACAAAGCCCAGAAAACTGGCAAACCGTTTGGAGGTCGTGAACCTAAAAGACGAGAGACGTGCGTAGAGCGTGGGGCGCACAAACCAAGCCACGGGGATCGGGATAGAAAGAAGGGGATCGGACACACAAACCAACAAGACAATATCATGTTGTCCGCTTTATAGACCCCAATAAACTGAACAATAGACTATATATTTCAGAATGTTCTTAACCAACTAGTTCATCGGGCTGGCCACTTTTGTTTGTAATAGACGTCCACCTGCTATTCAGTCATATGCGCAACACGAGTTGCGCGCACATTTGCGGAGTCAGCCTAGTATCAAAAACTGAAATCACCAAATGCATCTTCACCGCGACGACTATTACGATTTGGTCGTGCACGATGTAATGACAAGGTGTCTGCGGTACGTACGTGTTGCAAGTCGATCGCCAGGGATGTTACTTACTGTAGTAATGTCGTCAACCAATCAGCAGGAAACAAGCGTTGGGACAAAAGGTGGTTCCAGAGGTTTGGTGCGATGGTCTGGATTAGAGTATCGCTACCGCCAACATTCGTCTGAGACGCGCGACAAAGCGAAGAATAGGGTAAAATGTGTAGGAATATATGTATACCTGGTCCAGAGTATTGAGTGTACCAGGCCTTGCCCCGTAACCAGGGCTACGTGGATGCCGGACAGCGTGCCGGTCCCGGTGCCGGAGCGTGACCGCTTGCACCGCCCGTTGAGACCGACGCCGAAAGCTGCAAGCTCGACGAGCGTCAATACTAGCTAGGCTGGAAGGCCGGCCGGTTCAACAACGTAAGAGTGAGGTAGCAGATGATTCGATGCGTTCCTTTTAGCATGCTCAGACGGGCACCGCGTGTGGAAAATCGCTGCGGACAACGGCGTGTTTGACTGCTGCTACCTAGACTCGCAACGCCGAGGGACGACGTGGGTACATAACGCGTCGTGCCCAGGGGTGGGGGCCACGGGAGGGGAGGCAGGTGTGCCCACTAGCGGGTGCGTGAAGCAGTACGCAACCGGGCCAATCGACAGAGGCTTTGTCTCGAAGTTGCAGATGGCCTGGAAGGAAATGTTGGGCAGGAGAGATGACTGGGAGTCGATTAAAAATCGGGGGAACCCGTGATTTAGCCCCTTGGTAGAGTCTACCTCATATGTGTGAGTAATACACAGAAACAGGTGGGGATCCCGGTCAAGCAAGCAGTCCCACTTTTGAGACACGGCGTCGTCACGCTGATGCAAGACTTGCGGCAACGAGCTCAGTCTTTAGGGTAGACAGCCGCAAAGACTTGATATTATATGAGACATTGCGCCGATTTCCTTTAAAATAGCGTCGATGAGGCAGGGGTACGATCTATCGCTTACCATGGGCTTGCAGGTATCGAGACCGCAGGAGTCGGCCGGACTCATTTTGATCTTCAATTTGGGAAAGCGTTGCGGCGATTGATCGAAGCAGTAGCCGTATTGACGGACAAGGAACGCCCCCAAACCTGCGCGTTCAGTGGGGTCACGGAGTACACTTCCGGCACTCAGAGTATAATGTTGGACTTAACGAAGAGTGGCCTGTTCCCTCTAGTCCGTGCGGACGGGAGCCGGGGGGCAGTACTCATGATAGCGCAGAGCCTCACTGCGACGCTGCAGGGGCACCTGAGGATAGCGGGATTGCCCGATCACTTCGCGATACACTCCTTCCGCGTAGGGGGTTCAGTGAGCAAGTCCTTAGCGGGTACGGTGGTTGACGAGATCATGAAGATCGGTGGGTGGAAGGCAGAGAGAATAGCGAAGTACTACATCGGGTCGACGACGAGTACACGGTCTCCAGTGACCAAGAGGACACGGAACCACGACTACGCGCACGCGAACGAGTAACCACTGTCTCAGACATTTGAATCAGACTTCACCGCGTGCGCGCGGAAGTATGCCTAAATATATGCACTATAAGTACGTTGGGGTGAGACAACACACGACCTGGCCGCTACCTATTAATAATAACCTAATAATACAATAAAGTTCAATTAGGACCACCGACCGGGGCAGGAGGTCTCATCCAATCATATACATACATTGAATGATCTGCGGTAGCGATATGTCAATTAATCGCTACGAAGCGTAGAGGGCAGGGGGGAAGAAGCACTTGCGAGTACTCGCAAATGATTAGTGTTGTTTCCTCAATCTGACCCTCTATTCGGTAAACCTCGTCCCATCCTGTCGAAATCTGGTAGATCATCTGGAAACCATAACGGAAACCACCCTCGATTTGTTTCTCGAGTTGGTCCTTTCTTGTAAGCAGCTCTTCCAGCTCCCGCAGCTTGGCTCGCTGAGAGCTCCCCGCTCTCTCTGCCAATGCTTTCACGTCCACACCACCCACTTTGATCTCGCCCTCAGGCATGGCTCAAAGCAAACACCCTGCTTGCTCCCTTTCACAGCGAGGGCTCTTCGCGTACTACGCCGTTTGTTTCGAACATGACTATACCGTACACGCGATAATTATCGTGTTTGTTAATCCCCACTACACGTAGAGCGCTTACCTGCTGCACAGTCAGCCGTGGGGTAGTGGGTCAGCAGCATGTAGATAAATGCATCATGAAGATATCGAATTATCACGGCTCCATGCAGAGACGCAACGTCAAGAGAAGAAGACTCACTCGGTAGGAGAAGAAGCAGGAGGTGGGGCGGCTAAACAGCCCGGGACATATTCCGTTATCCCGATATTCCGCTACCATGTAGCCAACCTATCACTGGAAACGCCTGCTATGCTCATCCGTCATCATATCTGTATCATGTTCAAGCATACAACCGACAAATACTAGACTATAGTAATATCGTCAACCAATCAGCGGGAAACAAAGCGTTGGGACAAAAGGTGGTTCCAGAGGTTTGGTTTGATTGTTTGGATGAGAGTATCGCTACCGCGATCATTCGTCTGAGACGAGCGGCAAAGCGAAGAACAGGGGAATAAGTGCAAGAAAAAGATACAGACCTCCCTAGAAGCGTACTATTAGTCTTTTTCTGCAAGGTCGTTTTCAATTGCAGGAGAGAGACCACGCTCAGAGCGCACTCAGCGCGGAGGTTATCCCGGGCGAGGCCCTCGGACCAGGGCACGAGGCCTCATCCAATCGAATACTTGACATGGAATGATCTGCGGTAGCGCTAAAGAATACTATAAAACTATAATAGAGTGAGAACAGACCAGATGTACAATTCGTTCAGTGGTGAAAGTTTTACTCCCTGAACCGATACAACTTTGAATATTACAGCCACACTACAAAGCACAGGACATGCCAACAGGTGGCACGCACCATGCCTCTAGCTACGCTCGACTCTCGACGAACGGACGCGAGGTACACGGCACAACCTCCCGCCAGGTGTCTTGCACTTCACTACTTTAGTGGCACGTTACACGCGCATCAACGGGTGTTGAGGAGAAAAAACAGACGAATTTAGGCCAGATGCTGCGTTCCAGGTCGCCTTTTCAGCTACCTCAAACAGAGCCATTGTCTATCCACGCAGAAACGCCACACTTTGTAGAAAAACAAACGTTTTCCACAGCAGTCAAGACTCCACAAAACGGCCACAAAAGCAGAGACAGAGGACAAATACGGACACCTTCCTATTCTGAATGCATTGCTAAATCCAAATGTCTGCGTAAACTGGTGTTTACGTTTTTTCCATTGCTGATGTGCACACACAACCAGACGCGAACACGGATCAAACGTAGAAGGCAGCCTATCGGCCCATTAGCGGCAGGCTAGCGTGTCAAACACGCCAACCAATACGCCTCACCCCTTTGCATGTGGCGTAGCTCTCATCACGGTTCCCGTACGCCACAGCCTCTTTCAAATCGCTAAGCTGAATGGGTCGGCTCGGGGGCTATCCCTCCGGCAGTAAGGCGCGTTTCCTCGTGCCTTCTGGATCATTGATTAGGTTCCACGCCAACCATACGACATTGCGTCGCGTCGTGCCGTTGATGTAAAAATCAAGGATATAATCTAATGGCATGGGGTGACTGCCGTTAATGAAAAAGGCGAACAATACGGAGAAGAAGACGGGGCAGATCGCTCTCGCAAAGTAGTCCACCTCATCGATATTCCGTTGATCTCCCCTCGCGCCTCTGGCGCAGGTATTCATCGCCAAAGCGATACCCATGTGAACAAGTGTGGGACAGAAAAACACAAAAGCAAGCCGAATCGGGGAAGGGTTACACTACGAGCGGGTTGCGATCAAGTCGCGTGGAGTTGACGGAGATAATGGCACGCAGCTTACATTCTGGCTCCTCGCTTCGGCCGTCCCATCATACCTTGTCCGCAGTTACGCCGAGCTGCTCATGCGTTTCACAGCTTGGTTGTGTGCGAGATCACAGATTTTGTTTATCGTCACGCTATGAAATTGCCTGTTCTCCGAATAGTCACGATAATGCCATCGATATATCCTATGCCAACGCTAATTAGCTTAACTAAGAGATAACTATATGGAAGATAGTTTGTCTTGTCGCAATGTTTCTGAGATACCGTTGACATGCTCAAGGCACCAGAGACAATTTGGCACGGGCGTCTAGCCACGTCAAAGTGCTACAACGATCACAATTACCACCACCCACTGAATTCGAGCACACAGCCCACACCAACCGAAGGATGACCCAGGCAATGGTGACTGGAGGTTCGGCGCTGTGTATTTCTCGATAGCAGAGGGAGCGTGAAATAGAGGGAGACATCGAAAACGGAAAGCAACCACTAGATCATCATCATGCTCAACCGTGGCGTGATGCTCGGGACAGCAAGCGTGTTAAAGCCAAGCACAATGAATCCGCAAACAAGAGAGACCTGTCAGAGGGCTGGAAGGGAGTCGGTTTGGCGGAAGAAGCGCGTAAGGCACACGAACACACGACTGCCGTTATCATCGATATTGCCATCATCATCGTCCTCATCGATGCTAACCCTGCATATGCAAAGGTCATTTCGGGAGCTGTGATGTGTGTTCTGGATGTTTTGCGCCTCGGGAGTATGACAGAGGGGGGACCACAGGACCCCATTCCCTCTCTCAAATCTGCCGTTGGATACCGCTACAACCCAAGAATCGATCCCGTGTGGTTTTCCCAGGTTCTTCCCCATGATCGTGGAAACAATAAACCGTCAACATGTAGAGTGATATTCCAGGCAGAAAACTTGGGTTATCGCTGCTTTCCGTGGAAATATAATGGGAGGGAGGGAGTAGCGTCAACATAGGCCGGAACGATTGCCGACTTGCGAGGTGGGCGTGACTGTTTTTTGTTAGCTGGAACATGCAATTCATTGGCCCACCCACCCACCCACCCACCCGATATATTCAGTTGACCAATCCGATCCCCCCATGTCCACGATAGTGTTGGACCCCATGGTGTACACCTCATTGGACCCAGAAAATTATAACTTGAAGGAACAACAAGGGGCGGGAGGTAGGGTTGTGGTATGATTGGATTAATGTTTATCTTCGCGGTCAGTTCGTGGCCAAACCAACATGGTAGGAAAAACACCCGAGGTGGCATGATCTTCGTGAGGCTTCCAAATAACGAGTGCTACACCACGTTGAGGATGTCCTATTGCCAATGGCAAGGTGACGATTACCAACACGATGTAGAAATGCACCAATAAGCCGCCTCTGTCAAGACCCCAAGTTGCACCGGCTCTGAAGCCACGCCACAATAGTACAACAGAACTGGACGAACACGTCGAATATAGTCCATCGATGAACAAAAAGAACGCGGACGTGTGGCTCCGCCAGTAAGCTTTGTGACCTCAGATATCCCGTGTTGCCATTGGAAGCGTCCCCTCCCATTCCCGATCGGATGCGCGCGGCGATCATTGGCGTCGTCTCCTTTTGCACCCACGACGCTTCTTTGGCCTTATTCTCCTTTGTCTGCACTGCGCATGTCGCTGTCGACGCTGGTGCGTGGCCAGCTTCGCCGCCGCCATGAGTTTCGTCGTCGCACGTCTGACGACACCAAGGCACACGCAATGTGTTTGCACTTTGGCAAGAAGCCGGCAAAAGAATTATGATGTTGTCGAGATCGTGCAGAAGAGGGGTAGTCACCATTGCTCGGTCGATGGTCACTGGTGTAATCATTGGAGGATACTCTGGCTTCTCTGTCACTGAAATTATGCGAGAAGAGGACGGGTCGATCGAAGTCAATCACGTGGTTGACGCAGTCGGTGCGACTCTACACGGGCAAGAATGGGGACAGACGACCGGCACCGGGATTTTCCAAATTTGATCGAATGTAAGAAGCGGTATTTTTTTTAACGCTACACTTGTACAGATGGAGTTTGTGTGCGAACACTTCGTGTGATCAAACCAAAGTGAAGAGCAGCCGCCTAAAAGGCACAAGAATATCGTTCAGCCTCCCGCCGGTGCCAGTGCCAGAAGATTATCATTGCTGTGAGTGCAGCACGTGTGCCTCCGGAGCAACTCACGTTGGATTGCCTTTTCCGCCGTGGCGATAGGCTAGCCCAATGGCAATCGAAAGAAGACAGGGATATCTGCCTAGTGATTCACCGGCATGAAAAGCTACCAAAAAGCCGATTACATTACAGTCGCCAGAATTGAAGCCGTTGAGTACTAAGACGCCTGCTACGATAGAGGTGCAGAACGTTTTTTCGTGAGGTTGCCCACTTCGGTAGCTAAAGGCCTAAACCGAAACCTGTCGTGGAGATAAAACTGCTACTCGGCTGAAAAAATCCATGGCCTAGGTATACAACGAGAATCATGAAGAAACCAAAATAAGCCGTTTCCGACGATTTGAGGTTAAGGAGCCCCGTCAGGCAGAAGCCATTTCAGACTAGAACGTGCTACCCCTATCGTACCAAGTGACACGAAACCGCCGGCACGAACGTTCCGAGGTAGTCAATGCAAACAATGCCTGAGTAACCAACCTAAGGACGTTTTCGGCCTCCGGTATCGGCGGTGTGTTCCGTGGAATTCCGGTCCGTGCCGTGGAGGTTATAAATAGACTGTAATGTGTGTTGTTCGACGCCCAAAAATTGCTCCGCTTTGGTGTGCGCCAGTGGTTCGATGCTCAGAATGTCACGATACGATCGGCGGTGAATGTGCCACCCCCGTCACGCTTGTTCAACGCAGTCCTCAAGATCCAGTCAGGGACAAACCAAACACCAGCGAGCACCGGAAAGGTTAGAGGGGTGTTTCTCGCTGGTTTCGCCAGCAGCCCCCATTCACCAGGCCCAGTCACCGCTCTAAGAGACCAGGATGCTTATGGTAGTAGCGCTCCAGCATAACAGGACGAGAGCAGTGACCACCGGGAAGGGGGCGGGGGAAGGGGAGGGCGGGGAGGGACTATCTTGGCTACGATGGCGATTAATTCTTGGTGCTAAACTGTCAACCTGGTTTGGTTGTCTGAGTTCATAGTCTCTTGAGGTACGCTCTGAAATTGAAGAAAGTCGGAACGAGGAAAGCACACTAAAGTACATCCAAACATGCTGAGGAAACCCCTCACGGCATGCAATCACATAGGTATGCTGCACATCTTTCGCGCTACCAATGGGTAAAACATACCCATCACCCGTACGCGTCCGTGGAAGTGGCGATAGCTAACTTCGTTGCTCCCACTGGGGTTAGGAAACAGCATGGAACGAGCATGTGAGCTCCGCGTTGGATGGGCAATCTACACCAATGGCATTGCGAAAAACAAATTCGATTGTTCGGAAGCGGCTTAGATAGCGAATCGGCTATTAGTCCAGTACCTGGAGCCCCTTGTGCAACACTGCCGACGTGGTTCCTCGCGTCCACAACTACCCGGCGAAAGCTGAACTTAGGCTGAACGTAGACTGTCTTGGCAGAGACCAATTGGAACACCTGTCGCGCTCCGTGTTATACATTGCGACGGTTTCGTTTCAAGCGAACCTGGAGTTTTGTCGTTTCCGTGGCATGGCCAACCTTAGTACACAAGTCGCCGTCGAAGGCACATGCCGTTCTGGTAATGATTCGATTTTGCCTTCCTAAAGTGAGTGAGGCGTGTGGCCCAAACAAACTAAGCGTGTGACCGACGTCGCCGAGGCATGGATCGCCCGTGATGACGTGCATGACTGCAGTCTCGTGTTCCATACCAAATAATTCCGAAATGAGGTTTTTGGCCGCTACCATCATGCCGTTGCGCAGTCTGAGCAGAAACCGGGGCTCCAGAGACAGAATGAGCACAAAGGGCAGTTTTCAAGGTTCGTGTGCGCCCGTGGTTCAACGAACTGGTGTGCTACTGTGTAATGTAGGGATGTAACAAGTCCGAGCGTTGCGGCTCCAATGTTGACAAGGAAAGCAAACTCCTTAAGGACCTCCGTCCCGCATTATCGCCCCAGGTGATGCAGGAAGTCTAACGCAGTGGCTACCCTCGGTGATCACAGCGCTCCGGTTTGTTTCTTGTTCCTGACCTATTTGTGTTTGGTGTCGTTGTTGTCCTTTGGGTACGTGTCCTTATAATTGCGTCGATCTTCATATATGTTTAGGCGAAGTATGTCCAAGACCCATTCACTCTTGTAAGAGGAGATGTACGACATGTTTCTGCCAGATAGATCCACCAGGTCATTGTTTCGGCTGGTAAAAGTACCAGAAAACCAAATGTTTGCCAAACTAGCTTTCAACACATACCCTGATATGCCGCAAAGGGTTGTCTTCCTCGTCCAGAGAGACAAACTCGACTTTATAAGTGTAACCACAAGAGCCCTCCCACTCTAAGGATGCAGCGCGGAGGTTTCTTCAGGAGCTCCTAGCATGAGGAGCTCAATACTTAACCCGAAATCACCCGAAACATGACTTGGAAGGCTTTCGCTGGCGCAGTCCGACCAACGCATACTGAAGCGTATGCGCTACGAGTCCTGAATCAAACATACTGGTAGGAGCACCAGAACACCTCGTGGCTCCCTTGAGGAGGTGAAGCGATCAGAAACGTTTTCACCTAAAACGTGCAACCTCAACCGTGGGATTGCTCATAGCACATTACATTACATTACATTACATTACATTATGGGTGGGTGGAAAGATCGGTTTCATGTGGAGAATGGAACGCACACACGTGCCGTACCTGCTGCTGGCACTTTGTATTATGAACAAAACGCACCTGTTTTGACTGCCATATAACGTTTCCTTCCCATCTCAACGCCCACGGATGTAGAATATCATATTATAGTACTATGCATCCACTCAAGAGTTACATTAAACGTACCTTAAAACCAGCGGGGTTATTTGCGTCAGCAGACAGCCAACCTCGGCGGGCGCAAGTAGCCCCTACGTCGTAATAATTGTGGTGCTCGTGAATCGGACGCCTTCATGTGCAGAAGGTCGTTGCCGCACAATACTCAGCGGGCCTATAGCACGTGCCCCAGACGACGCGCAAAGGTTGCATTGTTTTAGGACTGTCGTGGCAGTTTCAGGGGATTTCTGTAGGGCATTCATTGACTTTCATGGGATTCCATGGGCTTCCATGGGCTTGTGTGGTGGAATCCCATTGCAGTTCGTGATGCAGTGAAGTGAACAAAAACATGTCCCACGAAACTGCTATGGAAGCCCTTGGAAATGTCATTGCCGCCCATGGAAGCGAGGTGGAATGTCATGGCAGTGCCACGAAATTCCTTTAAATGCGATTAAAGCGGCATTGTGGCCCACGGAAGTGCCGTGACATGACCTTAAAGCGCGGATGAAACGCGATTCCGATCTCGCCCCCCCAATCCTTTGGGGGGGCGAGATCTGGGCCCGGCTGGGTGCGGGTTGACGTGCAAGTTTGAACTTGCCCCGAAAACAAAGTGTTGCAGAGGAAACATTGCAATCAGAGGCACCTTTATGTTAGTTCTGTGGCGAAATCCATGTTGCCAGGGGCAGTCGGGCGGCTCCACGCCCCACGGCGGGTTTTTGTTGAAAATAGTACCGTGACAAGAACGTTCCGAGAGGAGTTTGGTACGATTCTGAAGTGGCGAGCGAAGAGTGTGAACGATGAAGAGTTAAACGCGAACCAGACTATCAGGGCTACAAGGAACGCGTTGTCGGTGGAGTTTAAAAAACGGTTCAGGAGTCGTCATTCGAGAGGGAGCTTATTGTTGCGACTAAAGTGCGTGCTGCACTTTACGGCCGTTTCTTTCTTGGCACGTGTGGTGGGGGGCGTTCGATATGTGCCCACAGCGCTTTTGTGCCGACGATGACATGTCTTCGACAAAGAGGCATCCCGCGTTAGGGGTTGCATGTTATGGGCCAAAGGTTTCTGACCTTCTGATAATGTTAGTGTCAATGTCAATGCTAATGTTAATGGTAATGGTAATGTTAATGTTAATGTTAATGTTAATGTTAATGTTAATGTTAATGTTAATGTTACGGTTGATGTTCTCAATTGTGAAACTATCGGTTATTTATAGTATGATAAGCGAACGAGTACCTTTGGTGTAGGACTAGCGCATACAAGTGTTGGTCGGGTCGTGCGAACGAATGTCTTCGAAGTCATGGTTCGGGTGGGACACTGAGCTCCTCATGTTAGGAGCTCAGAAAATTCTTAGGGTCTGCGGCACCCCTAGGGTGGAATGGCTCCAAACGGTTGCTCAGACATATGTTTGGAACCACCCACAACGACGGCACAGTGGGAATATTCTCCGAAGGCCGTGTGGGTTGTGATGCCTATGCCCCGTGGTGCTGAAAGACTGAGCATGGCCAGCGGTGGTCCCTTTCGTGTGCACGTACCCCCCCCCCTTATGCAAGCAAGCCTGGCGCGCGGGATGCCCTTCCTCTCTGAGAGGGACCATACCGACGACAGCTCCAACAATCATCAAAAGCAGGACAAGTGTGTCTAGCAGCACAAGTTAGTCTTGCTTCAGGTGATTGTTGGAGTTGCGTTCGGCAGGGTCCTTCTCTGAGAGGGAGGGTATCTCTCACGCTAGCCCTTCTTTCACAAGGGGGGGGGTACGCGCACACGAAACGGGTTCAAACAACCGCCATCAAGGGTTTAAGCTGAGATGTTCTGCGGTAGCCCCCCAACTTTTATTTAACGAAATCGCCGGTCTTGAAACCAGCTCCTGGCCGAATCTCCTGAAATACTGTTTCCCTTGCCAACCCGACGTCATCGTTCGATAGTCCTTTGTGAACCAGAAAATAAATGAAGGCGTATTTTCCATGGTATTCTTCCTCCTACCGAGCAGCCATGAAACGTCCGTTAAAGAAAATCGCTGGTTCACGGGGGGGGGCTATCGTAGAATCACTCCGCTGTGGTAAGGAAAACAATTGGTTTACGGAGCCAGTCCAAACACACGCCGAAAATTCAGGCGCGGTCGCTATAATTAAATTATTGCAGGGCTAAGGCGGCTCGTGGGACCTGATCTATTACATACGTGGAAATCGTTATGAGGTAATGGTTAGATTGCTGCCTCCCAACAGCACCAAACGCAGTGGGTTTCATAAGGAACAAACCCATGTCAAATATCAGCTACCATGCACTTGTTGTACGCAAAAACAGACGAGAGCTCGAAACAATGAATGTAAGTACCGGGCGCGGAGAGACAGACAGCAGTCCGTGACCACGCCTTTTTCAGAGTGCCGCAGCGGGAGCTCTTTGCTCGCTGGTCTCGAATCTACACGATAAAGTGATAGATTCTACAAAAACAATAAACTACCTGCATCGCTGCGAGGTAATTCCATGATATATGGTGGGAAGCCGTCACACAGCATGAATGCAGTCGAACACATGCCGCACCTCCTTCGAAGGAAATATATAAATGGTACATGCTGTCAACGGTGTGGTTGTGTTCTTGTATTGGCCGCTTTCAAGCATATCCTATTCTGTCGCTTTCAGGCGGCACGACCAATATCACCGGTGCACTCACCAAACACTGACACCACCAGCGGGAAACGATCGCACGCTTTTTTCCCACATCTCCACCCCATTCGTCATAACGCTTCCGGCCACGCTCGTTTTGCCCTACCTACCGACAATGCCGATTAGTTCACCCGACGCAGCACTGCTGAACATTTTTGCTATTCACACCGTCCGCACTTTGCTCTCGGCAACATTGATTGACTTGAAGAAAGACACTAACAAAACCTTTTGCTTAATAGTTTTGAAGCCATACAATGTTGCTGAGACAAACGTGCGAGAGGTGCATAGCGAAACAAAACACATCAGTGTTTTGCGCTTTTAGCTGTGCTAACAACAACGCGGGTGCCCTTCACTGGTCGAGAGACCAACCGACAGGAGACGGTCGTTATGTGCAGCCCGCGCTTCTGTCGTGACCATAACCTCCCTCGGAAAACGCGACAACCCCATTTCTGACTCCACCGACAACGTTGGGGCATTCAGGTCTTTCAGGACTGCTACTCAAATGCCTTTTAACTCTTCATCGCTCATGCTCTACTCTCAACATTGTGGAAAATTGTACAAACCCTCTCTCGGAGCTTTTATTTCGCGGAACAACCAACAACCCCGGCGCATTCATTCGCTTGTCCCCACTGTAGCCACTACGTATCTTGAAGGACAACCGCATGCACCCGGACTGTTGATAGTACTGCAAGAAGAAAGTTCCGAGAGGAGGCTTGCACAATTCCAGAAGTCGAGGTGATAACGTGGGCAATAAAAATTTGAAAACGAAGTAATAGCAGCGCTAAAAGAAGTGAATGCACCGTCGTTGTCGGGAGAGTAAAAAAGGCGGTTCAGGAGTCGTCATGCCGGGAGGGATTAGTGTCGCGACTAGAATGCAGACTGCACACAACGACCGCTTCCTTACGGGAACGTGTGGTATGGACCGGTCGATATGTGCCCACCGCGCTTTTCTACCCCGACGATGATGACTTCTTTGCCAAAGAATCATCCCGCGGTACGGGTTGTATGTTTTGGGCCAAAGGTTTCTGACCTTCTGACCTTCTGATCATGTTAATGTTAACGTTGATGTTAATGTTAATGTTATTGTTGATGTTAATGTTAATGTTAATGTTAATGTTAATTTATATCTAAATGTTAACGTTAATGTTAATGTTGCTGCTGACGTTAATGTTATTGTTAACTTCTTTGCCAAAGAATCATCCCGCGGTACGGGTTGTATGTTTTGGGCCAAAGGTTTCTGACCTTCTAACCTTCTGATCATGTTAATGTTAACGTTGATGTTAATGTTAATGTTAATGTTAATGTTAATGTTAATGTTAATGTTAATGTTAATGTTAATGTTAATTTATATCTTAATGTTAATGTTAATGTTAATGTTGCTGTTAATGTTAATGTTGCTGCTGATGTTAATGTTAATGTTAATATTGATGTTGATGTTGATGTTGATGTTGATGTTGATATTGATGTTGATGTTGATGTCATTGTTAATGTTAACGTTAATGTTAATGTTAACGTTAATGTTAATGTTAATGTTAATGTTAATGTTAAGGTAAAGGTTAATGTTAAGCTTAAGGTTGATGTTAATGTTAATGTTAACGTTCACGTTAATGTTTTATATATGTTAATGTAATATTAATGTTAACATTAATGTTAATCTTAACGTTAATGTTAACGTTAACGTCAACGTTAAGGTTAATGGTAATGTTTACGTTAATGTTAATGATAATGTTAATGTCAATTTAACGTTAATGTTTTTGTTATTGATGTTAATATTAATGTCAAGGCTAATGTTAATGTTAATGGTAATGTTATTGGTAATGATAATGTTAATGTTAAGGTTAAGGTTGAGGTTAATATTTATGATAATATTTAGGTTAATGTTGATGCTGATGATGTTGATGTGAACGTTAATGTTAATGTTAATAGTAATAATAATGGTAATGGTAACGTTAATGTTAATGACGCATGCTACGATAGAGGTAACACTTCTCATGTGAAACTGTTTCTGCATGACGGGGCTCCTTAACTGAAAAACGTCGGAATCGGGCCATTTTTTTCGCATGATTCTAGTTGTATACCAAGGCCATGGGATGTTTTCATCCGGCAGCAGCTTTGCTTTTTCTCGAAATCAGTATTCTGGGGAGGTCTTAAGCTCCCAAATTGAGGAACCTCAGAAAAAACAATGGTTAGTGCATCTCTATCGTAGCACACGTCTAATCTTAATGCTAATGTTAATGTTAATGTGGATGTTGATATTGATGTTGATGTTGATGTTGAATTTAATGTTTTAATGTTAATGTTTTAATGTTGATGTTGATGTTGATGTTGATGTTGATGTTGATGTTGATGTTGATTTTGATGTTGATGTTGATGTTGATGTTAATGTTGACGTTAATGTTAATGTTATTGTTAATGATAATGTTAATGCTAATGCTACTATTAATGTTAACGTTAATGTTAATTTTTGTACGGTTGAGCTCCTCAAGTGAAAAACCATCGATTAATATGGTATTCTTATGACTGTCTTTGGTGTAGGACTAGAACATAGAAGTGTTGGTCGGGTTGCGCGACCGAATGGCGTCGAGGTCATGTTTTGGGTGATGATGATGTTGATATTGAGCTAGCTCCTCGTGTTGGGATCTCTGACACGTATGAGGCATCTGTAGAGTGGAATGACTCCGAATGTTTGCTCATACATGTTTTTGGAACTACCCGCAACGCCGGCACATTATGAATATTCTCCGGAGGCGGTCGTCGCCACACCAGTGGGTTGTGATGCCTATGCCCCGGGGTGCTGACAGACTGAGCATGGCCAGCGGTGGTCCCTTTGAGTGCGCGTACCCCCCCCCCCCCCTCCTATGTAAGCAGGCCTAGCGTGCGAGATGCCCTTCCGCTCTGAGAGGGGCCAGACCGACGACAGCTCCAACAATCACCAAAGGCGGGACAAGTGTGTCGAGCAGCACAGGTTTGTCCTGCTTCTGGTGATTGTTGGAGCTGCCTTCGGCTGGATCCCTATCTGAGAGGAAGGGTATCTCGCACGCTAGCCTTTATTTCACAAGCGGGGGGGGGGGGGGGGGGGGGTACGCGCGCACGAAACGGGTTCGCTTGGTAAGAGAAACACGACAACGAACAACCGCCATCAAGGGTTTACGCTGTGGCATTGGAAACAATTGAGTTAGGGTGCCAGTCCAAACACACGCTGAAACTTCAGGCGCGGTTGCTCGAATCAAATTCTGACAGGGTTAAGGCGGCTCGTGGGACCTGGTCTATTACATACGTGGCAAATGTTATCAGGCAATTATCAGGTGGTTTTGAATCCAAACAGCAACAAAAGCAGTCGGTCTCACAAGGAACAAACCCATGTAGAATATCAGCTACCCTGCACTTGTGTTACGCAAAAGCGGACGATAGCTCGCAACAATGAAGGCAAGTACCGGGCGGGGAGAGACAGATCGCAGTCCGTGATCACGCATTTTTGAGAGTGCCGCAGAAGGAGCTCGTTGCTTGCTGGGGTGGAATCTATACGATAAAGTGATAGATCCCACAATAAACAACAAACTAGCTACATCACCTCGAGGTAACTCCGTAAAATATGATGCGAAGTCGTCACACAGCATGAATGCAGTCGAACACATGCCGCACCTTCTTGAAAGGAAATATGTAAATGGTACATGCTGACACGTGTTGTTGTTTTCTCTTGTTGGCCGCTTCCGAACATGTGCCCTTCTGTCGCTTTCAGGCGGCACCGTCAATATCACCGGTGCATTCACCAAACACCTACACCACCAGCGGGAAACGATCGCGCGCGCTTTTCCCACATCGTCACCCCTTTTATCATAACGCCTCCTGGGAGGCCGTCTTTCACCATACCTACCGGCAATGTCGGTGCCTTCACCCGTCGCAGCACTGCTGGACATTTTTCATATTCACCGCCCGCATTTTTCTCTGAACAACATTGATTGGCTTGAAAAAATACACAACCTGCGAGGCGTTTGTACAATTCCACAAGTCGGGAGAAAAGCGAGGGCGACGAAGAGTTAGAACAAAAGAGCAGCAGTGCTGAAATAAATGGATGATGCACAGGCGTTGTGGGTGTAGTTAAAGAGACGGTTCAGCAGTGTCGTCATGCGGGTGGGGGAATACTGTCGCGACCAAAGCGCAGGCACCACATAACGATGGTTTCCTGCTTGTAACGTCTGGTGGGGACCGGTCGATACGTGCCGACCGCGCTTATCTACCGACGATGGCCTTTCTTCGCCAAAGAGGCATCCCGCGTCAGGGGTTGCATGTTTTGGGCCAGGCGTTTTGCTGAACGATTAAGTTACGCAAGTGTGAAACTATCGTTTATTAATAGTATGATAATCGAACGAGTACCTTTGGTGTAGGACTAGCGCATACAAGTGTTGGTCGGGTCGTGCGAACGAATGTCTTCGAAGTCATGGTTCGATTGATGATGGTGAGGTATCGAGCTTGCTCCTCATGTTAGAAGCTCGGAAAATTCCTTGAATCTGCTCCACACCTACCGTGGGATGACTCCATTTGCATCGTTTCCTCAAACATACTCTGGGAACTACCCAAAACGCCGGCACAGTGGGAATGTTCTTTGGAGGGCGTCGTCGCCATACCAATGGGTTGTGATGCCTATGCCCAGTGGTGTTGGCAGACTGAGCATGGCCAGCGGTAGTCCCTTTCGTGTACGCGCGCCATCCCCCCCCCCCCTCCCCTCGTGAAAGCAGAGCTAGGCTGCGACATGCCTTCCCACCACACGAGAGAACGAGCAGAAGACAGCTCCAACAATTACCAGACGCAGGACAAGTTTATCCAGCAGGACAAATCTGCCCTTCTTCTGGTGATTGTTGGGGCTGTCTTCGGCAGGGTCTCCCTCGGAGAAGAAGGGTATCTCGCACACTAGCCCTGCTTTCACAAGCGGGGGGGCGCGGGGGGGGTTCGCGCACACGAAGCGGGTTCGCTATTAAAAGGTGAGACAAAACACGAGAGCAAACAACGACCGACCATCTAGGGTATACGCTGTCGCAATGAGAACAACGGATTCACGGAGCCAGTCCATACACACGCCGAACATTCCAGGCACGGTCGCTGGGACAAAAATCCTCTCAGCATCAAGACAGCTCGTGGGAACCTGATATATTGCATACCTGGTGTTTTTTTATCAGGTAATCATTTGCGTGGTTGCATCCAGACAACTCGCAAAGCAGTTGGTTAAATAAGGAAAAAACCCAAGTCGAATACCAGCGACCCTGTGCTTACCGTACGCAGGAAAATACGAAAAATCGCAACAACTAAGGCAATTACCCGGCAGGGAGAGATAGATACTAGTCTGTGACCACGAAATTTCCAGAGCGTCGCCGAGAAATATATTCGCTAGCTAGGCCGGAACCGATAAGACAGAGTGATAGACTCCACAACAGTAAGAAACTAGCTGCGTCACTGCGAGGTACTTCCGTGTTGTATACTTCGAAGCCGTCACACAGCATAAAAGCGGTCGAACGAACACATGCCGCACCTTATCAAAGAAAAACAGTTAATGGTACATGCTGACAACGGCGTTGTTGTTTTTTCTCTTGTTGGCCGCTTCCGAACATATCCTCCTCTCTCGTCGCTTTTAAGCGTCGGCGCCATCAATATCACCGGCGCAATCACCAAACGCTGACATCACCAACGAGAAACGATCGCGCACGTCTTTCTCACATCGCCGCCCCTTTTTTCATAACGACTTCTGAGACCGGCCTTGTTGGTGGTCCTACCTACCGGCAATGCCGATGTGTTCACCCGTCGCAGCACTGCTGGACATTTTCCCTATTCACACAACCAGCACTTTTCTCTCGGCAACATCGATTGGCTTGAAAAAATATTTTAGAAAAACGGTTGACGTTTTATTCCAAACCAAACAATATTGCCGAGAGATACGTACGGGCGGTGAATAGGCAAATGTCCAACAACGTATTCGTTTTCAAGCCAATCAATGTTGCCGAGAGAAAACTGCGGACGGTGAATGTAGGAAAAATATCCAGCAGTTGTACGCGCTTTGGGTCGCGCTAACAACAACACGGCCGCTTTTCACTGGTCGAGAGGCCCCCGGCCAGATACGATCGTTATGCGCAGCCCGCGCCTTTGTCGTGACAATATCCCCCCCCCATGACGACTCCTGAAACGTATTTTTGGACTCCACCGTCAACGACGGTCAATTCATTCCTTTCAACTGTTTTTCAACTCTTCATCGCCCACGCTCTACTCTCGACATTGTGGAAAATTGTACAAACAGCCTCTCTTCTGCCATAACTATCAACCGGGTGCACTCGGTTGTCCCCACTGGCCGCTAGTTATCTTGAGGGGCAGGCAAGTGCACCCGGACTTTTGATGGTGCTGCAAGAAGCACGTTCCGAGAGGAGGTTGCACAATTCCAGAAGTCGAGAGAAAAGCACGGGGGACGAAAATTTAAAAACAAACGATAGGCAGTGCTAAAAGGAACGAATGCACCGACGTTGTCGGTGGAATGAAAAAGACGGTTCAGGAGTGGTCATGCGTGGGGGTGTTATTGTCGCGACAAAAGCGCAGGCTGCATATAACGACTGTTTCCTTCTGGGAACATCCGGTGGGGACCGGTCGATATGTGCCGACAGCGTTTTTCTACCGACGATGACATTTCTTCGCCAAGCGTTTGCTGAAAAAAAGAATTGGAACTACCCAGAACGCCGGCACAGAGAGTGGGAATATTCTTCGAGGTCCTCGTCACCATGAAAGTGGGTTGTGAGGCCGTGGAGCCGACAGAATGGGCAGGGCCAACGGTAGTTCCTTTCGTGTGCGCGTTCCACCCCCCGTCCCCCTTTGTGGAAGACAGACTAGACTAGCGTGCGAGATGCCCCTCTTCTCCGAGAGGACGCGGCCGAAGACAGCCCCGCTAAATACCACAAGCATCACAAGCTTGTCCAGCAGGAAAAGTCTTTCCAGAAGGACAAGCTTGTCCCACCTTTGGTGATTGTTAGAGCTGTCTTGGGCGGGGTCCCTCTCGGAGAGGAAACACATCTCCCACGCTAGCCCTGCTTCCACAAGCGTGGGCGAGGGGAGTACCCGCACACGAAACGGGTTCGCTTGGTAAAAGAAACACGAGAGCAAGCCACGACCGACCATCAAGGGTTTACGTTGGGGCAATGAAAACAATGGATTTACGGGGCCTGTCCATACACACGCCGGAAATGTCGGCTACGGTCGCCAGAATAAATCTAGTGTCAGCATCAAGACGGCTCGTGGGACCTGGTCTATTACATAGGTGGTATTGTTTATGAAGTACCTGGTAGGTGTTACGTGGTTGCATCACCGACAGCATCCAACCCAGTCGGTTTTATCATCAACAAAACTATGGCGAATATTTCAGCGGCCCTTTGCTTATCGTCCGTGAAACAAAAATCGCAGCAATCAAGTCAAGTACCGGGCGGGGAGAGATAAGTACCAGTCTGTGATAATGGCTTGTTAAGAGTGCCGCCGAGCGAATGCTTTGTTTGCTCGACGGGCTGGAAAAGGCGTGGCAAACGTGATATACCCCACAACAACAACAAACTACCTTCCTACAGAACTGCGAGGCCCGTCCATAGTACATGTTGCGAAGCCTGCACACGGCATGAAGGCAGTCGAACGCATGACGCAACTTCGTTCTCGCCGACCGCTGATGGTATATCGTGCTCGTGGGAGAGGAAGTGTCGTCGGAAAAGTGATGGGGAGAAGGCCCAGTGCGTTGGGCATTGGCACCATTGCACTCGCCGTTGTCCAGGATATTGAGAAGAAATCGATGTCCTCAATGTTGGACTTCTCGGGCGGAGCGGGCAGGGCGGGGGGGGGGAGAACGTCGGCGTCGAAAACCCATGGTAACAGCGAGAAAAAACTACGACGCACTTTTTCCTGTCGCAGGAGCGGCTAGATGCAACAACAACTTTTTTTATCATGGAAGGGTGTATACCTCGAAGGTCGTGAGTATAATGCGCATTGGTAAGTTTTTACTGTAGGGCACCCCGGTACCTTTGTACCGTGTCTCTCTACAGTAGCATGAGGGACCAGAACGGACACTCGGTTGGCTCTCGTGAGGCGTATGTGAGCACACAGAAGGTTCGACGTGAACACAACACTCACAGGACGATCGATCGGGGAACGGGGGCAGCCTCCCGATTATGTCGATTGAAAAGTGCTACCAACTGCCCTCTAAAGTGCCGTTCATAGTCTCTTGGCATGGGACGCGTGGTACGGTAGAGTCAGCACTGTTGGACAGCTTATTTTCAAGATGATGCGGGGGCTTAGCCCCAAATCGTCGGAATGTCACTCTTGGCGTGCAACAAGCAATATTCTCATACCGGGTTGTGGGAATCGGGTTGCGCCTCCATTTGAAAAAAAAAAAAAATCGGGTCAAGTATAGACTAGAGCTTCTCAAGTTAGTATTATAGGGCCTCTGAAAGAAAATGGCACGCTTCTACCGTACCGTGCGTCACAACTCGGATTCTCTATTGAGGATTGTTGTTTAGTCTCTAGTCTATATAGTGTATATTGTACCAGGCACGCTTTACAAGAGGGGCGAAGGTTGGAAGGGAGTCGGGAGAGGGAAACGAAGGCACCGTGGCAGAGAGATTCCTCTGGCTACTGTGCCGCACTTCGTATGTGCGTTTAACGCACTCCTCTCTTGAAGTGGAAAACATGTCGTGGGGCAAACAATGTACAGTCACGTACTCTGTACTTACCTAATAAAGACAGAAGAATGAGTCGCTACAGCAGTGCGAAGACAGAGATCGCTCTACACAGACTCGCTTCATCGGGATTTGCTTCACGGAGCGAACAGAGTGGCTGAGAGGAGACAAGGGGGGCCTTCTCGTCGGTGGTTCTGTGGCAGCATCGGGGTGCCCTAGTATGTGTCCTCGGCAGAGAGAAACCAAGCACCCACACACTCCAACAGCGGCAAGAGCCACTACCACCTCGTGTAATCAAATATGATATGCCTCGTATCTTGGTACATGACGATTTGTGCCTTTGGATTTTTAAGCTGCGTTACAGTATGGTTGTGGTCCCTCATCAAGGCGGTGCCTTGCCAGCTGACATTAACCGCACGAAAGTAGCACTAAAGTGAAACCCCGCACTATCGCGGGATGCCGGATAACTTATTTATATAGGCCAAGCCGTGATGAGATATTTCACCGCACTAAACTGAGGCCCCGCACAAAAGGGTACCGCACCAACAAAGGGGCCACAACTGCACCCAATTACGCTAATCTACAGTAACAGATTTGGGTGCGGTGTCCAAACATTAAAGATACTATCTCCAGCAGACTATCGCGCGCCCTTCTGTCAGCCAAGCGCGGGACTGACCCCACGGCAAAGCAGTGCGCTCGTCCGAGCCGGTGGAGCTGAGGGTTGACATGTCGATCGATCGCGGTGTTGTATTTGCGTTTTTGAGCTGTTGTACCCGAAGATCGAAGATATGTCCGGGTGCAGTTTGCGACTTTCGTACTGTGCGGTATGCAAATATCAAATACACTCTCTGGTGCAGACTATTGCGAGTCTCGTCGCGCGCCAAACACGAGACTGGCCCCACAGCAGAGCAGTGTCCTCGTCTGAGCCGGCGGCGCTGACGGGCCTGCATCTGCTCTTCGAGGTTTTCTCTCTAGTTTTGTTTGTATCCCCTGTTGAATGCTGCCCGGCCAACCCGTATAACCCCACGCCCTATGCCCAACATGTCGACAAACACAAAAAAAAACAAGCATTAGTCTAGACTATATCTCGTTGTCATAGTACGTTTGAACGGTTGCACGATGTGGTGGAGCGTACCCAGCAACAATGTATCTACCTGGTTACAGATGGAGCTCACGGCGGTGCTGAGGAGGTGAGAGGAGTACTTGTCGGCTGTCGGCTGTCTGGTGGTGATGGCCATGAAGCAGATAGGAGTATTCATCCGCTGTCCGTTGTCAGATAGATGGTGTTGTTGTTTCGGCATGGCGTGGTGGTTGGTGAATGAATATTGGGCGAAACGCTTGGGACCAACAACCGAACCGTTGCTGTGAAATAACGGATGCTGTTTTACACTTTTACACCTGGCACAACATCTTATACGACAGGTACGTTTTGCGTCCCACACAAGATTTTAGCCGTTTTACTATTAAATAGGCATATCCGTTATCCGTGAAGATTATGCTCATCCAAGTGCTGTACCAACATTCTGCTAACGACATTTCCAGTATCTCGCACCGTTGACACAAGGGCCCCTGGACCCTCCTTCCATGCTTCGAAGTACGTTTTTTTCTACCCACTTCCTTGCCCGCGTATCTAGATTCCGTTTTCGCTGATACTATTAATAGTATAGCAATACAGTAGCACCGCGTAAGCATTGATAGTCAAGCCAATACATATGTGGCTGTGGGTACTCAGCCGCTCAAAGCATTACACCAGTGATGCAGCGTCAACAAAACTGCCATGTGGTGCAGCAATCCAGCAACAACAGTGGTCTGCACGGCAGCAACAGTATAGTTAGTACAGTAGCAACCTGGATGCAACAACAGTAAGATGTATGACATGAGCAGTGCGGACTTGCAATTGACATCCCTGTCTCTGTGCATGTTCCGTTGGGTTAGAGAGCGGTTAAGCTGCGGTATTCAATGCTCAAAATGTTATACTGCTTGATGCAGACTACTGCGCGCCGTATTGCCCGTTAAGCACGGCAATGACCCACAGAGTAGAAACGTGTTTATTTCCGAGTCAGCCTGTGGCTCTGACGGTGAAAATATGTACTGCACATACATGTCAATCGATCGTGGTTTGAATTTTTAGTTTTTTTAAGATGCTGTATCCAAAGATTGAAGGTCCTGCCTGGTACACTTTGCGTTTTGCGGTGTTCAAAGATCAAAAGATGCAGGTTGGTGCAGATTGTCGCGCGTCCGGTCGCCGACAAAGCACCTGGATTGGTCCCACAGCAGGGCAGTGCTCTCGTCCGGGTCGGTAGCTCTGACAGTCTATGCATCTCGATCGATCGCGGTCGTTTGTGCTTCTTTTCAGCTGCTATAGACTATATCCGAACATCAGATATTCTTCTTGATGATGCAATTTGCATTTTTAAGCTGCGGTATCCAAATATCCAAACAAGACACAAGTACTGCCTGGTTATCAAGCAGTCTGCGAGGAGATTAAATAA
This sequence comes from Undaria pinnatifida, assembly GCA_012845835.1. Classification (NCBI taxonomy): domain Eukaryota; class Phaeophyceae; order Laminariales; family Alariaceae; genus Undaria; species Undaria pinnatifida. The sequence continues at coordinate 6,838,568 of JABAKD010000029.1, forward strand.
TATGGCTATGAGCTGGATATGCCTTGTATCTTGGATATATCATTTGTGTGTGGACCAATCGTGGTATGGGTCGTTTGCGTTTTCAGACTGCGGCATCAAAAGATGAAAAAGAGGCTGCCTCTGGTACAGACTATCGCGCCTCGGGTCGCCCACCAAGCACGGGACTGACCCGTCGGCAGAGCACGTTTATCGTTTAATCTAGAGGCTCCGACGGTTAGTGTGTCGATCGGTCGCGGTCGGTGATTTTTACTGTTGTATCCAAAGTATCAATAGAAGAAATTGCCTGGTGAACTTCGCAGGTTTAAAGCTGCGGTATTCGAAGATCGTGTCTTCGATCTTTGGGCACAGTATGAAGCAAAAACATGCAAAAACCACAAACCGTGATCGATCGACATGTCAACCGTCGGAGCAGCAAGCGTGGACGAGAATACTTAATTGCCTTCGAGGCAGTCCTATGCTGTGCGAGCAACAAGACTATAGTCTAGTCTGCACTAGACAGTGTCACTTATTTTGTATTTAGATACCGCAGCGCAAGTTTTCGGAAAATGTACCAGGCACGATCTTCGATATTTGGATACAGCAGCCTATAATGCAAAAATCACCAACAGCGATAGATCGAAATGTATGTATATGGACCGTCGGAGCCACCGACTCGGACGCAAACACTATCTGGTGTGGGGTCGGCCCCGTCCTGGGCGCGCAACAAGAGGGGAGATAGTCTGCAACAGGGAACCATTCCGCTCTTTTCGTTCTACTGTAGCTTTCTTTATATGCTGTTGGATGCTACCCAGCCAACCCGTACAACACCACGTCCTGAAACACATGTCGACACACACAAAAAAAACTATAGCGTGGGATCTAATCGTCTAGAGTAGTCTAATTGGTATGCGCCCGGCAACAATTGACCCACCTGGCTATGGATATGGAGCTGGTGCTTCACCGAGGAGGTGAGAGGAGTACTTGTCGGTTGTCGGCTGTCTGGCGGTGGTGGTGGCGAGGAAGAAGATAGGAGCACTGGTCGGCCATCAGCTGCCGGATGGTGTTGTGTCTGGGTGGGGTGGTCGTGGGTGACTGTATCCATGGGTCAAATGCTCGGGACCGGTAACAAAACCGTTGCTGTGAAATAAGGGATGCCGTTTTACACATTTTCATCTGGCACGAGCGATATTATATTCACTATTAATAGGTACGTTTTACTTCCTCACAAGGATTGTGGTTTGTTTTACGAGGCACATCCGTTATCAATGTCAATTAAAAGCTAATCCAAGAACGGGCATTTCTACCCTCTCGCACCGTGACAAAAGAACCTCGTGCCCCCCATAGAAAGGACTCTCCCCCCATAGAGAGGACCCTCCCTCCACATGTTTCAGGTGTATCCCCTTGTTCTATTAATGGCGTCGTCGAAATTTGGTTTTTGCTGCTGCTATGACAACATTGCAGCAGCAACACATGGCTTTTAATATTTCGACCGATCCATATGTGTGCCTCTACGACGTATACTCACTCGCACAAAGCAATACATCCATGATGCAGCGACAACATAACTGCTGCTATGTGCTGCAGCACTCCAACATCAACAGCTGCCAACCCAGCAACAACACTCTAGTCAGTGGGGCGGCACTTAAGATACAAGGAGCAGCAGGACGTGTGACATGAGCAGGGCGGACTTGCGGTTGATGCCCCTGTTTCTCTGCATGCCTCGTTGGGTGAGAGTGTCAAATTGTGAAAATGCTCTATGGTGTGCGTGTGCTCAAGGTTGCTGGATATGTGGAACAAGCTTTTGCCAGAAAGCACGAATCTCCCAAAACAACATCATGCTACTGCACATACATGGCAGTACTCTTTTGCTCGATGGCTACTTAAAATCGGCGTGCCTACCTTCTCCTGGCGTTAAGCACTTGTAGCGTGCCTTGAGATAAGGCCCTACACTCGGACATCCTTGGGAGGCTCATGAGTGGCTCATAGTATACCATAGGCGACACACAAATTATAACCATGGGCGGTCAGTGTCGGACCCATGGGACAGCTAATGACAATTAATACGCAGGTGGCACGTGAGGAGCGCATAGACGGCCCATCGGCGATCCATGGGCGACTTACAAGCAACTGGTGGGTAACCCATGGGCGACACACAGGTGACTGGCGGGCCACCCACGGGAGTCCCGTGGACGACCCATTTTTCGACCCATCTGGGCGATCCGTGTGCAACCCGTTGGGCGACCCATGGGACAGCGCTAAGATCCCTGGGCGACCCACGGGCGACTCGCGTACGGCCCATGGGCGCCGAGGAGACAGCATTCCATAATCATGGGCGACCCATGGTCCAGCGCTGTAAATTCATAATTGACCCAGGGGCGACCCGTATGACCAAATCGGCGAGCCGCGGGGTGGAATATTAAACCAGTTCACGATCCACGGGCCAGCACCGCAACTTTAATATATCCGTAGATAATCTATGGATGAGCCCTATGTCATCCCAGATGCCAGCATTACAATAATTGTATAATGTGTTACCTATATGGGCAAGCCAAGCACCATACCAGCATTTTACCCGGAGGTCACCTACAAGCGCCCCGTGCGCGATCCATGGGCCAACACAATAGTCATATGAGCAATCTATGGGTGACCCATCGATCGACACCATAGAAGACGCATGGGCCCGTTGTACGCGCCCATGGCCGATTTACGGGAGACCCACGGAGCAGTAACACAGAGATGGGTACGCGACCCATGGATAACCCCATGGACTTCACCTTAGCTCTTTGGCCACAGGGCTACGGTTGGGGGGGATACCTCCATTTTCGCCTTCGAGCACAAGCCACTGGCGCGATTGGCTCCATACCTCACTGAAAACCGGAATCGATGCCAGTTTGTTGGCGCCTGCTACGATGGAGGCGGCATGTTCGGATCTAAAACGGTTATGGCTAACTGGGCTCCTCAACCGAGAAGAAGGGCCTAACATTGTCCTTGGAGTATACCGTTTTCGTTTCGCTATGCTGTTTCGTGTATACCTGCTCGTAGGCTATGGGGTTCTCCATCAAGTGTTGTGTTTTCATTCTGAACCCAATCTCTTCTTTGGGGTGGGTTCAAAACTCCTCAGGTTATGACCCTCGAAATATATAGATGCACCTCCCGCCGTAGCACGCGCCTGTTGGTGCAAAGTAACCAACAGTAGAAGACCGTGGTTGGCTGGAGATAAGTGTTCTGTGAATCCGACGAGCATGGCAGCGTAATGCTGCTGACAAAAAACAGGGTATAGCCCTGAAAATAACCTTGATCATTCGAAAAATTTCATACAGTGCATGCAAAGCACGAACAACACATAGTCTAATCTACAACATACCGACGGTAATGGAAGGGGGGGGTAAACTGCACGTACGTGCTGCATGTATTTTATATGTTGTGTTAAACCTAAGGCTCGGGTTTGAGTTAGGGTTCTAGGCTATTATGATTTATTTTTTGTTGGCACTACTTCGGTTTGCTTGTTTTCACAGTAATATATCATTCAGCTTGTAGGTCCCCAATGTCTACATACACATACAACACTTCGAGACCCAAAATTTTACTGCCGAGAGGTGCATCCGTCGTGTAGAAAAAAACAAATCCGTCCTCTCGCACATGCACACATACAACGGGTGCTGCACGGTGGCAGGAGTAGTGGCGGTTATGGCCTGTTGTCGGTGCGGGTTAGGGTCGGGGGTGGGGTGAGGGGTCACAGGGCTAGGGGTTGGGCTGGACATATGCTACAAAAGAGGTACACGTTCTTTCGTCCATGACTCCCCACTTGAGGGTCTTTGTTTTGTACCTCATCCAAACCCCACCGTGGAGAAATATCGTGAGCTCAACGCGACGACCATCCAATGCCCTACGGTAGAGGGTGCACAAAGAATATTAGCATCGCAGCACAAGAACGGCATCCCAAAGACGTTGGGTGAACGAGACCCGTCGATCAAAAATGTTTTGGCCTAAAAGTGCCTCTATCGTAGCCCCATTGGGTTTTCGTCCGTGCGTTGACGCCACAATGGGAAGTGATTCCTAGCCCTCGTATATCATCGCACACAGTCTCAACAGCTCTACGGTTACCGTACAGTCTAGTTGTGGTTGGGACCGCGTTGGAGTTGTGGCTTAGACCACGGCTACGTTATTACTAGGGGGGATGTTGTGATGATGTTATGATGTTATGAGATAGGGTACAGCAGTTTCGACCAAGGCTACGGTATTACTAGGGGGGATGTTATGATTATGTTATGATGATGTTGTGATGATGCTATGATAATGTTATGATGATGTTGCAATGATGCTATGATTATTGTTATGATGGTTGTTATGATGATGTTATGAGGATTGTTATGATGATGTCATGATGATGTTATGATGGTGTCATGATGGTGTTATGATGATGTTATGATGATGTCATGATGATGCCATGACGGTGTTATGATGATGCTATGGTGATGTCATGATGAAGTTATAGTGATGTTATGAAAATGTTATGATGATGTTACGATGATGCTATGATGATGTTATGATAATGTTTTGATGTTATGATATAGGGTACTGTAGTTTCGACCAAGGCTACGATATTACTAGGGGGGATGTTATGATGATGTTATGATGATGTTATGATGATGTCATGATGATGTTATGATGATGTTAGAATGATGTTATGATGATGTTAGAATGATGTTACGATGATGTTATGATAATTGTTATGATGATGTTATGATGATGTTATGATGATGTTATGATGGTGTTATGGTGATGTTACGATGATACCATGCTAATGTCATGATGGTGTTATGATGATGCTATGGTGATGTCACGATGATGCTATGATGATGTTGTAGTGATGTTATGATGATGTTATGATGATGTTACAATGATGATAGAATAGTGCTGTGATGATGCTATGATGATGTTATGATGGTGTTGCGATGGTGTTATGATGATGTTATGATGATTGTTATAATGATGTTATGATGATGTCATGATGATGTTATGATGGTGTTATGATGATGTTACGATGATGTCATGATGATGTCATGACGATGTCATGATAGAGTTATGATGATGCTATGGTGATGTCATGATGACGTACTAATGATGTTATAGTGATGTTATGATGATGTTATGATGATGTTACAATGATGATAGAATAGTGCTGTGATGATGCTATGATGATGTTATGATGGTGTTGCGATGGTGTTATGATGATGTTATGATGATTGTTATAATGATGTTATGATGATGTCATGATGATGTTATGATGGTGTTATGATGATGTTACGATGATGTCATGATGATGTCATGACGATGTCATGATAGAGTTATGATGATGCTATGGTGATGTCATGATGACGTACTAATGATGTTATAGTGATGTTATGATGATGTTATGATAATGCTATGATGACGTTATGATAATGTTTGATGTTCTGATATAGGGTACAGTAGTTTCGACCAAGGCTACGATATTACCAGGGGGGATGTTATGATGATGTTATGATGATGTCATGATGATGCTATGATGATATTATGATGATGTTATGATGATGTTATGATGATTGTTATGAGTGTTGTTATGGTGATGTTATGATGATGTCGTGATGATGTTATGATGGTGCCATGATGATGTAGTGATGATGTTATGTTGATGTCATGATGATGTCATGATGATGTCATGATGATGCTATGGTGATGTCATGATGATGTTATAGTGATGTTAGGATGATGTTATGATGTTGTTATGATGATGTCATGATGATGTCATGATGGCGTTATGATGATGCTATGGTGATGTCATGATGATGTTATAGTGATGTTAGAATGATGTTATGATGATGTCATGATGATTGTTATGATGATGTTATGATGATGTCATGATGATGTTTTGATTGATGATGTCTTTCTGATGTCATGATGGTGTTATGATGATGCTATGGTGATGTCATGATGATGTCATGATGATGTTATAGTGATGTTATGATGATGTTATGATGTTACAATGATGAGACGATGATGCTATGATGATGTCATGATGATGTTGTGATGGTGTTGCGATGGTGTGATGATGATGTTATGATGATGTTATGATGATGTCATGATGATGTTATGATGGTGTTATGATGATGGTACGATGATGTTATGATGATGTCATGATGCTGCTATGATGTTATGATGGTGTTATGATGATGTCATGAGGATGTTATGATGGTGTTATGATGATGTTACGATGATGTTATGATGATGTCATGCTGATGTCATGATGGTGCTATGATGATGATATGGTGATGTCATGATCATGCCACGGTGATGTTATAGTGATGATAGTGATGTTATGATGATGTCATGATGATGTTACAATGATGATACGATAGATGCTATGATGATGCTGTGATGATGTTATGATGGTGTTATGATGATGTTATGATGATGTTGTGATGGTGTTATGATGATGCTATGATGATGTTAGAATGATGTGGTGATGTTGTTATGATGATGATGTGATTATGTTATGATGTTATGGGGATGTTATGATGATGTTATGATGATGGACGCGTGCTACGATAGATATGCACCTTTTGTTTCTGAGGTTCCTTGATTTGGGTGCGTAAGACCTCTCCAAGAAAAATTATTTGGAGAAAACTAAAGTGCTACCGAATAAAAATCCCATGGCTTGGGTACACAACGAGAATTTCGCGAAAAAAACGTCTATTCCCAACGATTTTTTGTTAAGGAGCCCTGCCATTCAGAAACCATTTCAGACGAAAAGTGATACCTCCTCTATCGTAGCTCGCATCGATGTTATGATGATGTTATGATGATGTTATGATGAGATGTTATCATCACGTTATGATATACCCCAAGCGACTCCGTACGTCGCTGACGAAAACACCTTAGGAGATTTGTTTGGCGCAGCGTATTTAACCATCCCGTTGGGTACTTCATACCGTACAACTAAAGCAGCACGAAAGCCTATGACCGGAAGGAACAGGGAGGTCACGCGCGCGAGTGACCCCGAGCCACAGCAAAAAAAACGGCCCCTAATAAAGGGACCCACCGCCCTACCGTACCATTGGTCGTTGGTAAACCTTCATTGCCTTAACCATAACCCTAACCCTTTAGTGCGGGGCCCCAGTCTAGAGCGGTGAGAATCGTTTGTCACAATACTGCTGGTTTTTGAGAGCACTACTTACTGTATGCACTGCACCATCCCGTCATAGGGCGGGGTCCCACTTTAGTGCGGTTATTGTCATGTGGCAAGGCACCGCACAAAAAGATGGACCGCAAAGCTGCACTGCAGCAGCACCGCTGGTGGAAGATCTTACCATACAGTAAGTAGGGCTCCTGCACAGCCAGCCGGCTGACAGCCCGTGTGTGTGGGGGACACACGCATGCTACGATGGAGATAACACGTTTTGGATGTGGAGTGTTTTTTTTCATGCCTGAGCTATCCTTTTGACCAAAATTTTCAGTAGTAATGGTCTAGTCTACAAGAGTAGTAGTTCACATTTGTGTCAAACATGTTTATATGTACTTGTAGTATAAATAGACCGTCGGATTGGTCATCGGATAGACCTTTACAGTTCTGGGTAGTATCTCCTCGGCAGGTTCTAGCTCGATAACGCCGCCAAAAATCTCGTGCATACCTGTGTGAATGACCCAATATAGCTTCTACGCGCGAGAGGCTAGTGTGTGAGTGGCCCAATGAAGTTTCCACGCTTGGAGCAGGTGTTCATATGTGTGGATCCGCAGTATGGAAACCTGAAGGTGTCTTCAGTATGACACGGACGACCCATCGGCATACATACATCAAAATCTCGGATGACTTGCCGATCAAACCAAACCCACCTTTCGACATGCATTCTGGCTTCGGGCGGTCGATCTCTCCGCCGCACATTTGGAAAACGATATCGATGAGGAGGTAACGGCCGAAAATCGTTTGATGCACTCCGCCCTTAACGCATCGCTGGGCCGAGGAGATGTTTGTCTTTCTATATGGAAGATCGGCGGCTCATAAAATATAATCTGAGGCAAAAGAAGAAAATTACACAAAGACCTGTTGACTGGACCTGCCGGTTTGTGCGTGCATAGCAGTAGAGTTTAAACCCTGTGCGCCGTAAAAATAACAACAAGAAACAAAAGAACTCGTCTGTTAGCGAGACGTACCAGCTTGATTGAGCGTAGAGATTTTGGGGCATTTGCGCTATCAACCTGCGTGAATCCCCGCACGCACACTGGATTTGCTGAGAGGCGGCACCCAGCAGATCGCCAGCCCAGCGATAGTATGTGGGACCGCGGTACGTGCATCATCTGCCCCCGAGGTACTAAGCGTTCAGCACTGCTGGCTACGGTAGGTGCGGCAGACTCGAGTGTTACATGAATGGTGCACTACAACTGTACAAATCGTAAACTCCGGGATTTCCTATGATATACTACGACGCCAACTATTATCATACCCCCATGTTTGCCACATTGTTTTTTTGCACCTTGTTTCTTTTTGTTTTGCTTTGCTTTTTTAATCGTTTTCCCTTCTTCAATCGTTTTCTTCCTTTTGATGAGCTCCTTGCAAATATTAATAGTCTCGTGTGCCCTGGCCTGCATCTTTTGTTTCCCCCACGTGTTCAGTGCGGTGCATTGCATGGCCAAACCGCCTTTTTTTGCTGCATTGGCGATGTGCATCCCGTGTCTTATACGGTGTCACCATAATCTGAGCTCGTCTGACACAGGTCGGATGGATGTATATATGATGGGCGGAAATATCACAGGTTAATGCGCTGCGAATCGACGAGGGAAGAAATAGCTGGAATCCTCTCGCAATGAAAACGAAGAAAGGCACGTACCGTTGCGGGTAGTGGGGAGAGGAGCCCGCTTATAGCGACCCCGGATCTAAGGTACGTCCAAGGAGGGTGAAGGAGAAAGGGAACGCGCGAAAATAAAATCTAGGAGGGATGAGCAACAAAAATGTGAACAACACACACCGCCCACTTTGAACGCAAATTTTCAGACCACTCCATCGCTGCACAATCGGCCACACACACCCTACAGTACAATCCATAACAAAAGAAATCAAGCGCACTAACTATCTGCGATATCGAGGTTAATATATCATTTTCCGCAGCAGCAGTGGGAATTACAGAACAGGTCAGCCTAGCTAGGTGCTGTTCTACGGTGGTGGTGGTGGTGGTGGTGGTGGTGGTGGTGGTGGTGGTGGTGGTGGTGGTGGTGGTGGTGGTGGTGGTGGTGGTGGTGGTGGTGGTGGTGGTGGTGGTGGTGGTGGTGGTGGTGGTGGTGGTGGTGGTGGTGGTGGTGGTGGTGGTGGTGGTGGTGGTGGTGGTGGTGGTGGTGGTGGTGGTGGTGGTGGTGGTGGTGGTGGTGGTGGTGGTTGTGGTGGTGGTAGCCCCCCCAACGTTTCTTCAACGAAAACGCCGATTTTGAAACCAACTCACGGCCGTATCTCCTGAAATACGGTGCCCCTTGCCTCGCCGACGTCACAGTCATCGTTTGGTAGTACTCTTCTTTGCAAACAAGAAAAAACCTGATGGTATTTTTTCATACCACCCTTCCTCTACTAGCAGATATACCAGGTATCTTGAACATTTTCGTTTAAGAAAATCGCTTGTTTGGGGGGGGGGGGGGGCTATCATTGTAGTAAAAAAAAGTAGCAGTCAGTTTTATGATTGTATGATTGCCCCATAGACAAACATACGTGTGGGCGGGATTCGAAAGAGAAATAGGTAAGGACCGTTTAGTATCCATACAGTTAAATAACGATGCAATTCGACGCGAGCGAGTCGACGAGGGAATAAAATGCTGCATTCTCCTCGCGATAAAAATGAGGGCACGTACCATATAGTTGGGGGGGGGGGGGGGGGGGAGGGGCGCTATGTAACCCCGGATCTGAGTTTTGCGATTAATATAATACCGGGAAGGAGGGCTCGTCCCGGACAGGTGTCCTTCGACGAACGCAGCTACAAACTCGCCACCCTCGCGGTGGAGAGCTTTGGGCGCGTCGGTAAAGAAGGCAGCGACCGGATTGATCAGGTGGCGGCAAGCATCGTTAGAGGGACGGATGCATCGTGTCCCTAGCGCGGAAAAGCGTGTGCAAGGAGCGACTATTCCAAATCATCTCTGTGACCACTCAGGTCGCGATTTCGCGCAGAGTTCATCGATACAGGCTATCTCTGAGGGATCGTCAGGCCGCGAGGGGAAGGGAGGAAAAATCGGGAGGGCTACGGCCACTGACCTGGGGTGGCAATGTTGATGAGGATTAAGGTAGACTCTCAGCTAAAACATATATAGTAGGGAAAGGGAATACAGTAGTAGATAAAGGAGAAGATGATGTGGGGAAAGGAAATAAATGGGCAAATGATTGGCGGAGGATACCACTGCATTATAGTGCGGTCATTCGACTTCATACGAAGTATTAGGGTACAAAAAGTAGAATACTGCTGCTTTATGGAAGGATATTCGATTTACGTCGGAAAGGCATCTATACGCTATTATATTGTCGGAGGGCAAAAATAAAAGTAATAAAGAGGGGGTTGTAACGAGGACCACTGATAGGGTCAGCTCACGCTATCACTTCAGTGGGATCCGAAGGGTGCGCCAGCTAGCGTTGGGTTGCGCAAGCAACTGAGTTAAATCGACACACGACGCGTATAAAAATACGTGGAAGACTAAGTGTGGTGAGCTTAACCCCTTTAGAGCCCCCGAGCCTCTCCCTAAGTAATTTTGTCCCTAAAACGGGTTTCCAGTTGTAGAGGGGTTAAGATTTATTTTTCCCCATCCGCCGGAGGATACAAAAAATAAAAAAATAAATGAAATGAAGGGGATGAGCCAAAAAATCTCAAACTCTTCTCCATATTCCCGCCCACTGGTCAATAATTCCAATTTAAACAGTTCACATCCTTCGGCCGTTGATATCACATACATGCGTACTCGTGCGTACTGTCCTTGTACAAACAAGTGCGCGCGCAAAAAAAGCACCTTCTTCAACCAGACAGAGACGTTGTCAGGTTGGTGCATTTTCACTAATATTAGATGTTGCGGGCAGCAGATGATGCTGGTGGTTGCTTACTACAACACAAACAGCAGTATGTACGAGTAGTACGAAGATAGGTTGTCGCAGAGGAGACGGCAGCAATAGTCTATACTCTGTAGTAGTAGCTATGAACATTTTTATTATAAATCGTGTACAACAACTGTTAACAGCAGTAGTAGTAGTAGAGTACTAGTAGTAGTGTGTGTCCCGCTCTCTCGCAGCACCATCATCGTGTAACACTGCAGCATGACCGTAATACTATCAGTCCCTTCGGTCTCACCTTCCGGCACCACAACTCTTCTACACACTGCACTGCTGCTGTGTGTGTGATTAGTTTTAGGCTATCATATGATAATATTATCAATAATAATGTGGATACTGGTTCCTATTCCCTAGATTGCACCGCCTCCTTATCATTATAATTAATTTTATATTAGATCATCCTGGCTCCTCGAAGCAGCGATACACATTATTGTGTATTTTCAACCATATCACCCCAGTGACGTCATGAGGGGGCACTCATCGGTATATTTTGTACCAGAGTATGGGTTAGGGTTAGGGTTAGGGTTATCAGGGTTAGGATAAATGCCATCCATTGTGAAAAACACATCAAAAATTTAGAACACCCCCTCGAGGCAAACTCTGAGGTGTTTCCTCACCGTTGACCCTTGAGCGTGCGGTTGCGCACACATAACCCACCTCGGTGTGTCTCCACACCTCCATCTATCTGAGAAAGAGAAACCTGCGAAGGGACCACCATCCCACAATTGGCGTCGTCGGCAGGACCATGATAATAGAAAAATCAATTGTGACGCATGTTTTTTCCGGTAGGGGGGCGGGGGGCCGCTTTATCACACTTTTTGTTACTGTGCGAACGACTTTATCATCATCGTATAACACAACCATAACAACAGCTAGCTACTCCTGCCGATACTGCTGCCGATGGTGCGCTGCTGCTGCTATTGGGCTATCTGCTACTACTGCTCCTACCTGTGATGCTGCCACGAAAAAAATAATGTCCGTGCTTTTCTTGCTGATCACGTTATCATTATACCAGGTAGAGTAAGACACATATCAAAGTCTAACATCAATGAAGTATATTATACGAGTACATACAGGCAGTATAGCGAATAATATAGTAAGTTTGAACCTGATGGTGATTGTCGATGATGTTGACTACCAGGTATAATATTTTATAAAAAATGTTTCAAGAACGTCAGCCGTGAGTTCGACGAATTTCAGGTCAATACTCATCTTTGCAAGCTGCGTTGTTGGTACTTGTAATATGTGTATGTATGTATAATTGTGTTGTTTTTTTCCTTCGGGCACATACATTTCTTCGTGCTCGCACCTTTCTCCCTAACGTCGGGTGGGGTGGGCACAATTCGACCGTCGGGCTCACGTTGCTGGAGGTTTGGGCGCGATCCGAGCAGTGTGTCGCGCGTGGCAAGCCTTTTAAACTTTTTTGGCCTTGGGCACACTTGAGGCAAATCCCCGGGTTTCCGCAACATTCCCGGGTATTGGGTTCCTGCATCCCATATCCCCGCGTCCGTACGTAAAACTTTGATGCACACCGAGCTTTCCTGCTCGTAGAGGGTACACGTGGACGTTTCTTTCCCTCTTTTTGCACAGAGCACCACGCTAATCCTGCCACCCAGCAGCAGTCTAGCCCCCTAGCAGCAGCAGCCTGCAACTGTATGCGCGTGGGGCTGCTGTTGTAGTAGCTGATTTTTTTATCGGAGCGTGGCATTTGTCACCCCATCATACCCCATATTTCTGGGGTGCCGCCGGTTCGGACGCATCTCAATTGCATGTCCATAGATCGCGCCAATTTCGTAGGTAATATAGGAACCTTTTTTAATAGTAAATGATATACAAACGCATCCATACATTTACGTTCAAAGAGGAAGTATTTTTCCGTACTACATACCAGAGGGGTATTGTTTTGTGTCGGAGATTTTGCTCACGCCACAGATGACAGGTACCAAATATGAGGACGACGCAGCGCTACGTGTACAACCCTACCGCACAGCAGCAGTAGGGGGATACATCATGTACATGCGCGTGGCGAGATTTCGCTATGCTGAGGCGAGCTGCTTTCGTCTCCACGAGGGGACGATTTTGAATCAGACGACGATCAAAACAATCCAGCGTAATTTTGCTTGACTATAATAAAAAGCAAACAGCAGTGGATATAGGCGCTGATGGCACCACGCTACGATCCTGCCGCCCAGCAGCGGTCCAGCTCCCAAGCATCACAAGCCTGCAACTCTATGCGCGTGTGGCTGCTGTTTTAGTAGCTGATTCTTTGATCGGAGCGCGCCATTTGTCACCCCACCATACCCCATATTTCCGCTGTGCTGCCACTTCGTGCGCATCTCCATTGCATGTCCATATATCGCGGCAATTTGGGATTTAATATAGGAAACTTTATATTTTTAATTTATATACCAAACCATCCTTACATTTACGTCCAAGTAGACAGAGTGTTTTTTACGTACCAGGTACATAACAGAGGGGTAATGTTATGGGTCGGAGATTTTGCTCATCACAGATGACAGGGACCAGACAACATGAGGACAGCACAACGCTACGTGTACAACCTTATCGCACAGCGCAGCAGTAGTAGGATGCATCATTTATGTACGCGTGGCGACTCTTCGCTATGCTGAGTCGAGTTGCTTTCGTTTCCACGAGGGGACGATTTTGAATCGGACGACGATCTAAACAACCCAGCGTATTTTTTCTTGACTATAAAAAGCAAACAGCAGTGAGTGGATATAGACTAGGCGCTGATGCTCCATGAGAAAGGGCTTCTATGTCTCAGCGACAATATAGAAGCTCTACAGTTCCTCATTTCGCGCACTCTCTGCGACGAACTGGCGATGAAGGGGGATGATTGCCCATCCTGGCGTGTATCACTCGTCGTTAAGTTCAATATCTGGCTCAACAAGGCACGAAGAGTACCTATTCTGAAATTGTTTGCTGATTTCCATACGAAACAGGAAACAAAGAGAAAACATCAAAACCACGATAGAGAAAGACGGCGCACGGAACAACTGCTTATTTGTTTTTATGCCGGTTGAAAACCCACCTATTCGTTCTGAATTTTTTTACCACGCAAATTTTACTGCATAAGAGTCGCCCGTATAAAAAGTCCCCATCGTACGAGTACTGGCGCTGGACACGTGCGTACTGATGGAATTACCACTTATTTACGGTTCTCCACCACGACGGCGAGAGAGCGAACCTTACCCAGAAGAGCTCCTCCCCACACTCCGCTTCTCGAGCTGCGGACAAGAACATAGTTTTCACTACCAGGTACAGAACATCTTATTTGCCCACAGACAGTCAGATGTTGGATGTTTGGGTTTCGTTCTTGCGCCACTCCCTTGGGCACTTCCCGGCAGACGCCGCCCGCTACGCTCGCGCCAGGAATACAACACAACCAAATGTGAAAGAGATAATAATAGAAGGTGCATGATTTCATGAAGCCCGCGACTTGATAATGCCAAGAGCCCTATGGGCAGAGCTGTTTACTCTGTGCTGTGTTGCGAGCTTGCTGACGATGTCACGTTCAGATTGGCAGTACGGGCAAATACGACAAAAAATGACATTTATTATTCAGAACGGGTGTATGATAGCGCATCATCACCAGCTGCTTGGGGTAGAGCACCAAATAAGAACGCAAGATGACATTGTAGTTGTACACCGTAATATTTTTACTTACATCTATGCAACTAGCTATGGAGAACGGCAACAAAAGCGAAATCGTAGTGCATCACCACGACCTGCTATTGGTCGGACGCAGAATACGAATGCAAAACGTAGTCGTATAATGTAGACGCTTAACTTGCATCTATCATATTAAGGCTTATATTAAGCTATACGGTTTATGCGCGTGGGGCGTATAGATAGACACTACTTGCAGTATATGGAAAACGAACCCGACTACCCAGTGCACATTGGACATGCACGTGACTCTATAACTTGCCATGAAGATTGTACTCGGGGCGCCCAACTTCTTGTTGCAATCACAGTAAACTCCGCAGGTGTCGCAGACACCGAAGAGCAAAGCCGAATTCCTCCTGTTGCGGATGTTGACTGTGCCCCCACAGTGTTTGCCAGAGCATGGGTACGTCTTTCTCACGCCCGCAACGCCGCCGACCACGGTCCAGCCTCCACCCCCACCCCCACCTCCACCCCCACCACCGCCACCGGCAGAGCCTCCACCACCTCCCCCTCCTTGGCTTTGGTTGGTGGGCTTCGGCTTTTTAGCAGGAGAGCTACGATAGATGCTTGAAGACAACATGCTGCTCGCTCTCCGAGTTGTAAAGTGGTGGGGAAGCGCTACGGTGACAGGTGGCCAGCGTAGGGAGCTGAAAGTAGGTGCCTACTCGTAGAACACTACAAAGCCGGCAGTCAACTTCAACATCTCACGACTTTGCGCCGTAGATGCGTCGTAGAGTCGTAGATCATATGTTGGTAAAAACGAATTTAAACACCTGAAAGTCGATCAAAAACAAAGGAATATCTGAAAGTCGTAGATCATACGTTGGATAAAGTTACGGAATGAAGAAAATAAAAAGAGAACAGGAAAAAAGGAAACGAAGAAAGCGAAGAAAGTAAGGAACGCGAAGAATGCCGGGAAGGTTCTCCGAGAGGGGGGTTTAGGCAGGCGTGTTCCAAGTGGGAGCGCTGAGAGCGAAGCAGGTCCCATTAATCAAGTGAATAAGGCTTAACGAATTTTCGAGGACAAATGTAATTATATACAAGGGCTCCGCATGGGCGCCGGCATCCGCCGGCGCCCATGCTTCGGGTAGGGCAGGGCAGCACTTCGACAACTTAAGGTGTAGCTGTCCGATTTGGCATGCATTGAACTTTAAAGTAATGCCAAGAAATTAATACGAACATGGGATTATGAAAGTAATGATTTGACAGAAAAAAAAAGGAATATTATACAACAAAGAAGGCAAGGATAGGCGAAACACACTATGTTAAATGCGCCGTCAAGTAAAAGTTGGCGTCTATCAAACAAAAATATCGAAAAGAGTATTATTGAGAACCTGCGTCGCCTCTAGGCGAAACGAAAGAGGCCTTGGCATTAATGAAGAGACTGCACTGCTGTCCCCGTGGCAATGGAGGTTCGAAGTCGACAGGATGCAAAGTCGGTTTGCATCAAACGTCGACATGGGGCCATGTCAGCCGGCGAGGTTTTGGAAGAAGATTGTTTTGTTTGTTACGTGAAGGCTGTCGCATTGATTGGTCTGCGTGGTTGCGGGCAAGGAGAAAAACGAAGAAGAGGAGGGCGATCTCTCGTTGCGTCGGCGTTGTCTGAGATACGTGCGGGGGTGGCTTTGCTCCTACAGAAGGTTGGCGTAGCGCTTCTTTTCTGTTTTTCTCGAGAAGGCGGGATATGTGTGTCTGCTATCTTTGCTTCGTGGGTGCTTTCACGTTGTCGAAATCGGACGCGTCCCCTCAATACATAATATTCGGAGTGTCTCTACCGTGACGACTGCTGATGGTGCCGTGCGTATTTCCTAGAGACTGACATAATATTTACTGGTAGAAATAAGCATATACCTTCCTTTGCAACATTTTTTTTTCTTCATCCCATGTATCACCCCCGCACCATTCTCGCGCTCCCTCCCAGTAGTAACTCAGATCCGGGGTCACATAGCGGGCCCTCCTCCTCCCTCCCCACTTCGACACGTGCCTTCAGTTTTACCGCGAGGAGAATCGAGCATTTTCTTCCCTCGTCGACTCGCGTCGAATTGTACCTAGCAGGCGCTCTCAGCAGTTAGTTGATCTCTTTTTTTGATTGCATTTTTGCAAATAAAGTCGAATTTCAGCGTGGTGGGTGTCGAACTCAAGGACAACCAAACGTTGGTAGTATTCGAGGGTAAAATCACTAGACCACCGGGGCGGCCGGCTGACAATTGATTAAACCAAACAGGATCTTTGCATAGAGATTACATTCCCTCCCCCATATTGTATGATATTACGATGGTTGACGCGATATAGAATAAAGCGCCAAATACCTAAATATCAGCCTACGCGGAGTTTTAGATATCATGAACAACGAACGATCGCGACGGCAGAGCACGGCGAAGCATAGCGCTTCGCTCTGCTGAGCTAGCGCTGCGCTGCAGTGCGCTGCTGAGCTGAGCCCCAGGGCACTGCACGGCGCTTCGTTGCTGTGAGCTATAGCGCTGCGATGGGGTGCTGGGCGGTGTGGACCTGATGAGCCAAGCCCAGATCTCAGCCGATGAAGCTTCGTCAACTACAAAACAAATAAATGGTGGTAATCAAAGAAAAGCTAAAGCTGGACCGTTCCGCAACTAATGCACAGGCGGCTAATTAGCGGCAAAATGGTAGGAAGTTCAACTTACTAGACAAAAAAAAAAAAAATCGCGAAAAGATTCAAAATCGTGTTGGCAGAAAAACCAAATTTTCAGGAAGCAGCTGAAAGGTCAAGAAACAGGCAATATTTCAGTTGTTTGTCGTTCTCACATTAACTCGCACAATCCAGTCCGTGGTCACAGGACTGGTTCCAGTCACTCTGGAGCAGAGGAATACCCGAGGGAAAAACACAAACAACCCAAGGTGGTACACGCATAAATCACAGCTGACGTAATCCATGCCTCCACCAGAAACATATAAAAGTGAAATCGGGAGTCAGTATACGATGTGCCAGGTCCATACCGGTGCATACGTCTCATTACTCGCGCCTGGGAAAACCGGCTATACCGCTTGCCACCCAAGAAAGACTACTGCGAAAGCAACTGAGTTAAGTCGACACACGACGCGTATGAAAATACGTGAAAGTGTGGTGAGCTAAAGCTTTATTTTTCCCCATCCGCCGGAGGACAAGAAAAAAAAAAAAAAAAATACCACGTATATATCACACGTAGTATCTATCACTACGCATACGCACAACAGACGCAAGTCAATCGGAAAAAAGAACCAAAGAACAAAGAAGAGAAAGGGAAGGAAATGGGTGCATGGGGCCAAGAAAAAGAAAAGAAAAACAAATATTGGGGGGTCTACTGGCGAGGCTGCGACCAGAACGGGATGTCACATGTCACTTGGTCTTTCGACGGTCTACAGCTGTAGTACTACGAACGACTTCCGATACACCCACCAAAGCACGGACTACCGGCCAATTACGCGATCGACAGCTGGCCGTGGTTGTCACGTGTCTCTGTGTTGGGGGCCCCTGCCCTGCCTCTTGTTGGCTCTTGTTTGGGTAAAACATGCGGTGTGCTCGATGGTCTCCCAGCAGGAGCACACCAGAACGTCCGCTCGTACGACGTATCATTTTTACAGGCATTATTTAATGTAATTTTTTCTTCTTCATCAATATGGACATAAACGGTTGTTATATATTGGACAGAGTGATGCGTGTACGACTAAACTTGCCAACGGCACTCGCACTGCACTTTGAGCTATCTGCTGTAGTTCTGGTTGCTACTAGTTGCTGCATTATGTGCTAGAAGTTTCGCCCTTCGGCTACTGCTGCTACACCTGCTGTTGTGTGCTTGCCAATGTCGTCAATTGGCGTTCATGCTCGTCGTACATACTGCTGTTCTCACTGAGTACGTACGGGTTTCCTCGTACCTCAACCGTACGACGACGAGCTCAAAACAGAAGGGAGGTGACATGGAATGGCATGGACAATGGCCACATAGAAGCGAGCACAGCGGGATAGTTCGCTGCGAATCAACCGCATTCGTTCATGCCTGCAGCAGAGGCTGCCTGGAGTGTCAGCGGCCGTGCTAAAGCCAGGGCCAAAGGCCGAAGAGACGGCTCTACCTGCTTGGTTTTGTCTCGAAATTCTGTTACGTGAAAGTATCATGATTTGGGAGTTATTTGGTCACGAAACGTCTTGCCGTCGGTAATTTGTGTCACGAAGTTGTTGGATATCGTCGGTAAGTTGTGTCACGTTTTAGGTGAACCCACACTAAAAAATTGAATTTCCAGCTGGCAAAACGAGCAGAAACAAAAGCAATAAAATGCCGAGCAAGAAACCAAACGAACTAGTAAAAAAGTACAGCAAAGAAACTAACCCTCGAGAGTATGCCACCGCAAAATTCCAAACATTACCACGTACCGTTTGGAAATGATGCCAATTTTGTATATCATTCAGGCGTTGCAGCCATTAGGATTCAACAATTATTCCAAAATCCATCCTCGACACTCGCTCGTCTCGCTCGGCGCCCGTCCGCGTTCACGTCGATGTGCGGAACGGACACGGCAGGGCGACGGGCGTTGGAGCCGCCCCCCGAAGGCGGCGGTCGAACCGAGCCATATTCGACCGAGAATTCCAGTTCCGCGAATCGCATACTTAGGCCGAGACAAAAAACTCCTGACCAAAGTCCATGACACCAAGGAATGACTCGATATTCAAGCAATGATTTTATGTATATTTACAAGGGCTTCGCCCGCGGAAGAAGGAATGGACATTCAGTAGAAAGGCGGAAAAGAAGCACAAATGGCGCAACTGGCGACTTGAAAATGCCAAGAGGTCCATATATAGTACAACGGTACAGGATGGAGACGATTATGATTATGAGTTTGTTATTATCATCCATTCGCCCAGTCCATGATGGGCACGTCGGAGGACTTGCTTGGTATATCCTTCCACCTCTCAGGTAGCACCTGTACACTTATTAATAGCTCTCTCTAAATCGATCATCAATAATAAATTATCGCAGTGCATAAACACCAGGCACGCGCTTGTCAAGGATAGAGACAGGAAAACTACAACATTAAGATGTAAAGGAGCGCAGTGCCAAAAAAAAAATGCTGGAAGCAGGAACTTGAACGCACACACCGCAAACATGTGAAGTACATTTGTATTCCTGAAGGACGAAGAGCATGCATTTGGGCATAGTTCTCAAAAAACGATGCTGGTATATATAAACCACAACTTAACGTTCTATAAAGAACGTGCTGTCAACATTGCTTCCGAAGGAGCATGCAGGCTTGCTTGGACTCTTCCTCCTCAGCGGAGGTACCCAGCACCTTGCACTCTTGTTTTCTGTCGATGATCTTGTGGATCTGTCCACAAACGTTGAAGCATAGCGGGAGGACGTCGATAAGTATGTGTAAAAAAGTATTCATACTTCTCTCCAGCAGACGTCGTGACCATCCAAACTATTGGAGCTCCTTTCGTTGTTAGTAATTGTTGTGGTATTGTTGTACTTGCTCTTGGTACTTGGAAAAAGAGCCGCACTTCATAGACTATATCCGCACGCAATCCCCTAGTCTTGAGCAAGAGACATGGATGTCTCGACTCGTGACACACAGGACGCAAGATAAGAGTAGAACGTACCTCGATGTCGAACGCCCTCGTGGCACCGTGGGAATGGAATGCGGGATGTATATCGAGCAAGTGGTCGCCTGCCTTCTTCAGGAGGTCACCGACCTTGATGTCGCCGGTGCACTTCATGTTTATGTCCTCGCCGACTTGGCGGCCCTCGGCGGCTGCTTCGCAGGGCTTCTGCAAACGACAACAACGGATGGGAATATCTAGCGTTGAGTGAATATTCAAAATAGTAAGGGCACGTAGCTGTCGTTGGTTTCCAAAGTTTGAAAGGAAGTCTTACAATTTAGCACTATTGTAATGAAAGCGGTCGTTTATGGGCAAAGCCCTGCCTGGTACCACAACGTTGCTAACACCTATGAAACCACCACTGGGACAGGAACGAACGGTATTCACAGTCGCAACTGGTAAGCGTAAGCCCCGGTATACTGCTATATAAGGCCTACCGGCGGAATACCGACAACGAAGGGTAAGAGACAGTACCTGCTGTATATATTGTTCGGTACTACTCTATTACTGCTGCTATCAAGACTATTACGACCGACGTGTACTGCGATTCCTGAGGAGGTTGCGCACCCTACTTGTACTCGTTAATACAAAGAGTTTATGTGGTTGTATGAAAAATGAGTAACAGTAGTAGTACACCGCGTCACATGAACAACTCGCTAATCCCAATCACGGGACTGCTCTCCAGCAGCACCCAGGTTAACTTCAGCTTCTGTTTACTGCTATATATCAACCTCCAGTGTGTAATGCGACTGGTGCTGATGGTATCATGCTGCTGTGTTATTTATCACTGCATGGACCATTTTTGCAACCCTGGCTGACTTCCGTGATGAGACTTGCCCGTTTTCATTGCGTCTTACATGTATAGATACCACGTTGTCGTAGTCGTACATCCAAAACGTGTGTTTATATCACAGCACAAAGCGTCACTGCATGGACCACTTGTTCAGCCCCCGCTTACCCCGATGACGGGACTGCCCCGTACTCGTAGATGTACATACATGGAGTGTGTTTGGCTGTACGTATGAAAAAGAAATCGCATCACACAGCGTCACTGCATCCGTCTAGACCTGAGTACTTGTACAATTCCCGTTTATACCCCGATGACGGGACTGCCCCGTACACGTACTCGTACATGCAAAAAGTGTGTTTGTACGCCTGAAAAAGAAATCACAGCACACAGTGTCGCTGCGTGGACAACTAGTACAACATGCTTACCCCGACGACGGGACTGCCCTCCGTGACCACCAAGGCGAACTTGAGTTTGTTCAGGCTACGCGTCCCCAAGCACAGCTTCCACACCGTGTGGTAGTTCGACCACGCTGGTGTAGCACACACGTGCTACAGCAAACGTTGCAAACAAGCTCACAAGGTCAAACAATGTAAATTTCAATGTGCATCATTATCGGAAACAGGATTCGCTTGAGTTCACCAACAACACCCAAAACCACATACTCTGGTAGTCTATTGTGCACAACTTGCAGCACACTCAGCCAACAGTCAACGCAGCACTACTGAAAATACAGGGTGTTGACATCTGGTGTCTCACCTATGTCGCACGGCGCTGAACACACTGACAACGGGAACAAACTCTCGACATCAGTAGTATAGTAGCTGACAGCAAACATCAAATTCCAACAACACGAAGAAATGAAACTCACGTTTCGTCAAGCTCTCAGCTCCTTCGTTAGGCACGCCGATCGAAGGTGAATCACAGGTGTCCGCGTCACACCAGTCACACACGAGGGTTGTCGCCGCTTCCCCAGTGCTTATTGTTAACCCCTTTAGAGCCCCCGAACCCCTCCCCATACTAAATCCAAGTAATATTGTCCCCAAAAACGGGTTTTCAGTTGTAAAGGGGTTAAGGTTATGAAAAGCTTGGCACGTGGAAGGGTCGTCACTCCTGCAGATGTCGCAGACAGCGTACTGGGAACTCCTGTTTTTCCTATTTCGTGCGATGAGGAAGCCGTCACAACCCTTGCTCGGGCACGGCCAATCAGGATTGCCAGAAGAAGCTGAGTTCCGTTCTTGCCCGACCAGCGTCCACACGTCTGATCCTGAACCTCCACCACCCCCACTGTTGGCGGAGCCTCCTCCCGGACTAGCCTTGGTCCGCTTCGCAAATTTCAACTTCAAATTGTTATTGCCGACCCGCAAATTTCAAATTCAAATTGTTTGCAGCCGTCAACGGCAATTCCCTCTCAACAGCCAGCAATTTGCCAACTTCAAATATAAAAGTACAAAAAAGAAGTCGCTGAAAAAGCAAAATAAAAATATCAGACAGCAAGCAGTAAAAAGATCAGAGAATGAGAGCTAAGTAAGAATGAGACTAGGGAAAGCAAGGAAGGCAAGGAACTTCGGGACGGTTCTTTTCCCCAGCAACTAATTTTCTTTTCGGCAATTACGGGCTGAGAAGGGCTGAGAGGGGGGAGGATATGCCGAGCGAGACCTCCGAGGGGGTCGAGATCTGCGTAATTAAGTTTATATAATATTACGGGCTGAGAATGGCTGAGAGGGGGGAGGATATGCCGAGCGAGACCTCCGAGGGGGTCGAGATCTGCGTAATTAAGTTTATATGGGTGAGTTTTTATTGGGAGGGGTCCTATTTTTTGTCCACTATAATGGTGAGTACGTTGGTATTTTTACTTTATTAGGTGGGGAATTTTGAGCTAGATCTAACATCATATCCATTTTATAAAGTTGTTAAGTGTAGTCTCCACCATACTGCTCTATCATATGTATGGTAGGCGGTTTATTTGTTTTGTTTTTTTCCTCCCCCCCGCTTTAATATCGGGAAGAGCACGAATACAGAATATTTTATTTTTTTAGTCATTTTATATATTACTCTTAATGCAGTATTCGAGAATAAAAGTTGGCTACTCCCCCTCCCCCCCCGAAAAATAAAAATAAAATGATGTGGGACACGAACCCACGGTTCCAAATTGATACATACGCTGTCATTCTAACATTATACGTACTCCCCCCCCGAAAAAAAAAAAAAAATGATGTGGGACACGAACCCACGGTTCCAAATTGATACATACATACGTACGCTGTCATTCTAACATTTTATAAAAATACCTGATACCAGGTATATATTTTCAGGACGTCAGGTGTGTGTGTGTGTTCTTCACATTAAACCATTCTTCTACTCGTCGACATCCAGCACACCCAGTGTCCGTACTGATTCTTCACCCTAGAAAGATCAGCTCTGTGGTCACAAGCTACGACACAGAGATAATGCATCGTAATGCATTCGACAACGCAATGTCATGCCCTAGTACTGGGTACGACAGGCACAACATACATACGTCAGCGACAGAAATACATTGGAAGAGAGAATACGAAATAAACAAAAACAAAAACAAGAACAAAAACAAAATAATAATAAGAAAACAAATAAAAAACAAAGATAAAAATAAAACAAAAATGAAACAAACAAAATGAAGGGGAAATCGAGAGGTGTGAGTTCGACGAATTTCGGGCCAGTACTAATATTTTGAAGCTGCTTAATATTGTACGCACTTTTTTTTTCGTTGGTCTGGCAATTCAAGTAATTAATGAAGACCAGGTACTGTACATACAGTAGTAAGTAGCCTTCTACCAGGCACCTACCACCTACCTGTCGTCGTTGCATGGTTGTTGTTCTCACACTGTGTTATAAGTCTTAGTTTGGGTGATCTATTGGACCAGGTTCACCTTTTTTTGCAAGTGAGTGGTCAAACGGACTAATATACCCCACTAATACCTTAACAAATGGCGTCGTCGACAGACAATGGTGTTTTGGGTCGTGGGTTCAAATCCCACATCCACCTATAATATTTTTTTCCAGACTTTCCTCATCATGTCGAACTTGAAAAATACTCTCCACGGCATCCCCAGGAAATGAAATCGCCGGTCCGCCCGTATATCCGGCCGACCTGCTATCCCGCTGTTGCAGGGGGAGGGGAGGGGTATGAGGCTTAGTTTGGGTACGTACGCTATTGGTCAACCTTTTGCTGCAAGTGGTCGAACGAACTATCTACTAATATACACTAAATAATTAATACCTTAACAAATGGCGTCGTCGACAGACAATGGTTTTTCGGGTCGTGGGTTCAAATCCTACATCCACCTATAATAATTTTTTTCGGATTTTCCCCATGTCGAACTTAAAAAATGCTCTCCACTCTGTATCCCCAAGAGATGAAATCGAAGAGCTGCTGTGAGTTTTTTTATTTTTTGTTTTTATCCTCCGGCGGATGGGGAAAAATAAAGCTTTATTTAGCTCACCACACTGTGAGTTGTCACAAACTACGAGACAGATACTATTATAGATATACATTGCAAATTTAAATCATCACAGCAGTGTGGGTAAGTAAGGTGATTTGGTCATGCATGCATGCAATACTATTAATATCAACCTCGCTGATGAGAGCACGGGGACCAAAAAAAGCAAAATATGCAAGCCACAGAACACCAGACACAGACTATTTGCACTAAAAAATGAAAAAGACAAGAGAAAATAAAAGATGAGAGAAAAGAAAAAAAGAATAATAAAAAGTAAATAATTGGAATTGAAGAACAAACACTGAAAGGGAAACAAGGCGACACGATAAACTTAGAGCACGTCGGAGCATCATGGTGTCCCGGCAGCAGGTGTGGATAGACTGAGGGAGGGCGATCGAGAGACAGACAGACAGAGCAACAGCATTGCACTGCTGCAAGCAAAGCTCGTGCTTGTCTGCGAACGTACCATTTTGAAATGTCGGTACGAGGTATAAAGTACCACCAACGCAGCTTGTCCAGATGAGTATTCACCCGAAATTCGTCGAACTCACGGCTGACGTTCTCAAAATATTTGGTATAGAATAGTCTAGTACAAAAACAACAGTCACAAGTCACAAGAAAATCACCAGTCAAGAGGAAGGTACGTAGTGTTCAGGTATTTGGTCTTGGACAAAACTGATGAACAAAGCGCGACAGACAGCCAGCAACTCGAACGAGCAAAACAACGAGAACAACAGATGACGCCCTCAAACCAACATCGCGGGCAGCAACCATGTCGGGACTCGGACGACCCTACTGCTGTACGAGCATGGAGCATTGCCGCATGGTCTCGTCACCTGAGCACTGAAAAACAAAGCACGACAGCCAGCAACTCAACTAGCAAAACAACAAGAAGAACAACAAACAGATGACGCCCTTCAACAAACATCAGGGGAAGCAACCATGTCGGGACTCGGATGACCCTATTGCTGTATGAGGGAGCATTGCCGCATGGTCTGTCATCTTAGCACTATTTCTGACGACACTACTGGTGCTAATACCGCCGTCATCGTGAGGGTCATCGTTGCCACGTACCGAATACAAGAACGAAGCCTAAAAATCAAATTGCAGTGGTAGTAGCCAAAACGAAGAAACAAAGCAGACTACAACAAACAGCCGGCGACGGGGCAGCGCCCAAACTGCGTTCCGAATACGACTACTGAAGTGCTAGGAGCTTTGCTGCCTGGTCTGTCCTCTACATGCTGCATCTTCGACGACGGTGTCCATATCGATATCACCATCGCTATCATCGTCGTATCACAGCTGGTTGGGTTTGTTGGTCGTTGGGCATATTGGGTCGTTTTGTATCGTACCAGGTACGTACGTATGCATCATACAAAAGATGAAAAACAAAAACTTCGACAGAGCGGGCAGGCACGTGGTTTTCTTCTTTTTCCCCCATTTGATCATCTTTTATCATCTTTAATTGTTCATTTCCCCATTTCTCATAGTTGCGATGATTTTTGCTCCATTTTCCAATTGAGTTTCCTTGTTTTTCCCCGCTTTTTCATATTTGTACAACGCAACGTCAACTTTGGAAAACCGACGAGGCTCGCTTGTTGGGCAAGCAAACCGTTGTACAGCGTTGGTTTCCACATATACAGTGACCCAGCCCGGGCAGACTCGTACAGGCGGGGAACCTTTCTCCCCAAGGACCCAAGCCCTTGCCAGACTCCTCTAGGGTTGAGGCCCCTGCTACCGTGAGAAAAAGTGGACCGAGAAATGGGGCAGTCTCGACACGCAGACGGGAATTACTCGATTTTTATCTCCCGGCCACTTTCCGAGTTGAAGCATTCGATGAGCGCCTCAAGCCAGCCGCCGCCACCGCCCGTACCCCCGAGGGCTCCTCCCAGGAATCCTCCACAGCAGCAGCAGCAGCTCCCTCGACATGGGGATGCATTGTCGTCGGTGTTCGCGCCTGATGCGGCTCGGCCGGTTGTGGCAGGGAGCAGTGCAGCGAGCAGTGGGCTGTGCGTGCAAGAAGTTCCCGCCGAGGGTCCTGGGGAAGACCTGGTGATTGTTGAGCGCTGTTTCAACCTCGCCAAGCTTATGCTCTCGCCCGAAGGCCTGGCCGTGAAGAAGGTTACTCTTGAGGGCTTCGCTATCCCGACGGCGCTGAGGCTCCTCCACCACCAGCCTCCAGCGTCTGCCCTGCTGGCACTGACTTGGCTCGAGCATGACACCGTTGGGCTCGATGTTCGCGGACTGACGACGGTCGGCCGCGGCATCTCTGGCGGGGATGATAATGCGGCGAAATCGATTCAGAAACCAGCAGCAGCTTTTGGTACTGGTATTGGTGACGGAAGACACACGCTGAGAATAGGGGGGATTGGAGGCGGGGAGAGCGGGGGTGGCGGCAGCCGATGCTTCTGCAGCCGAGAAGACGCTCTGATCGTGGTGTTGGCGTGGTCGTGTGGTGCGGAGGTTGTACTTGAGGCGGCCTCGAGGGACCAGCGAGATTTGTTAGCCCGCTGCGTGGAGCTGATGATGTCGGACATGCTTAGGCTGGAAGGACCCCTACAGCAGGAGGACGAGGAGGAGCATGATGCAGCTCTCGACGAAATCGACCTCAACGACAACAACGATAACCGGTACGACGACGTCGATGACTGCGCTCTTGATGAGGCAGCCGATCAGCACTGCCCCCTCTCCCTCCCGGCGAAAGACGACGAATGGCGGGAGAACAGCCGCAAACCTCCCCCTGTTCCCATCCCAAGAAGCAAAAACAACGCCACCACCCCCGCCAACCGCACCCACCCCGAGGCATTACTACACATCACAAGCAAATCCTTGTCTCCACCGCCACCGCCGCGTCGTGCTTCCCACCGCAGCCATTTCCCATCATCAGTGCTGCCCCCTTCATCAGGGCGACCCACGACCCGTAGAAGCTTCGAGCGCCCGCTTGTGCGGGGTTTCAGCGCTCCCGACGCTGTGTGGAGGAGGCAGCGCGGTGGTAGCACCAGCGGCAGCACCAGCAGGAACATGACTCGAAGTGGAGCATCTCTGAGTCCGACACCCGGGGATGGGAGAAGAAGCCGTGTGAGTGGGGGGTGGGGGGGAGGGGGGGTTGGGGCGGGGCCGGCCGGAGGGCGCATGGACGCGGAGGCGGCGGCAGAGCTGAGGCAGAGAGCCGAGGAGGTGATGGTGAGGATACTGCTGGTGTACGACATGGCGAAGGATGAGTCTCGGGCGGCGGCGTGGCGTGTCGGGGTGAGTGGTATACGGCGGTAGTACTGGTGTGTCGGGGTGAGTGGTATACGGCGGTAGTACTGGTGTACCTGATATCTTGTAGGAGTTGTAAGAAAACCTGGTACAGCAGTACCAGGTCTGGTATTCGTATACGAGTAGGGCGACTACTACGAACGTGTTGATGCTTTGATGCATTTGACAGTTGTTGGTTTTCGGGCATCGAAGGAGATGACGTGGCTTGCTCCTGCTGCTGCTGCAGTGCTGACATATTGGCGCTGCTGCGAGCATCGTCTGATTCACAGCAGGCGTTTTGTTTGTGTTTGAATACAACCGCCGCTGTGCTGCTGCTTGCTGCTGCTGCTGTTGTTTCTGCTGCACGCAAAACATTCGTACCCGTATCAAGTACCGGCACGCATTACGAGTATTTCTGACGCATGTCCTGTATCTCTGCCGTGTACGGTAGTTTGTGGCCACAGCGCCCGTCTCTCTATTAATACCTCGTAGGAGGCATCGGCACGGGCACTGGTTGTGCTGGATTTAGATACGAGGTGGTTGGAAAGACCACTTTAATGTGAAGAACACAGGCCGCGGTGCTAGAGACATGTATCTGGCACCAGGGTACACTACTAACTTATCTGTACATGGGTTATGCTGCTGTTTGGAAACCCTTTTGGGATCTGAGACCCAGGTCGAGGACGACAAGAACACACCAGACAAGAGTGCTTCCGTGCTGATGTTACAGTAAGAACACGACCATTGAGACAGGCAGGCTAAGCTTTAAAAGGAAGTGCGGAGCCCCGACGTACGATGTGTGGCAGTTGCTGTACAACAAATGACGATGTACGTATGGGCTTTTAGCATTTGTCGTACACTGACTGCAAGCCGTTTCAAGCGTCGGGGTTTCCTCTCCACGTGTGAAACTCAGCCTGCATGCCTCAGCAGCTGTTTTTCTTGCTCGCACGCCAGTTTCAGTGCGGCCGTTCTCGTAACACTCGTACGCCCTATCGTATTAGTAAGCCGGTATCATACGTAGGTGTCCTGTGTGTCCTTCTTGTGCTTGACCTAGGAAAAACCTGGGTCCCGAATCCCTAAAGTGTTTCCCAAGCAGCAGTGTCACGTACCGGACATTGCTGTATATGCACAGCGTACAGCAACCCCGCGCTGGGCCCGTCTTACGTGCACCAAGTGGCTGCTCGTTTTGTGGTCCGACAGAATACCCTGGCACCTGATATATCCCCCACTCCAGAGTGACTGGAGCCTGTCCTGTGACCACGGACTTTATCATGCAAGATAATGTGATAAGCAACAAGATACTTGCCGGCCGCCCCGGTGGCGTACGAGGTTATCCTCGAGCCTGGTATGGGTCAGTTTCGTGAGTTCGAGTCCCCCCGAGTGCATACGGGATATTATACGGGATCGTACTCATTCAAGTTCCTAGGGGCTTTTTCTTGTGCACAAATTGACTCGCGGAAAGCGCGAGCGCGTGGGTTTGCAAAATTCGATGACAAATCGTCGAGCGGTGGGATTGCTGAACCCTATGCGCGATAAAAATTGAAGGCAAGAACCGGGGGGGGAGAAGGGACGACACCTGTGACCACGGCTTGTCCAGAAGCTGGAAAATAGAAGTTTGAAAAAAATGGACATACTGTTTAGTCTACCCTTGCCGTGTCCTGTGCTGCTTTTGTACTCGCTGGGATCGAGTAATATTGTCATGCTGATCCCTGACCCAGACCCAAACCCAAGCTTTCTTAACGCATGAGGTTTTGTAGTTGTGTTGTACTGGTTGACATGTGCCCCCACTGGCGTGAAACTCAACAGCCCGGGATGGCTGCGTGGGCGACGATGCTGTAACAGGTAATCGTGATATTACAGCAGCCTTTTTTTTTTCACGCGGGCGTTTTTTCTGAGGTTTCATCGTAAGAAACGGAGCGCGGGAGCGCCCCCTATCTGCTATTTGACGAGACGCGTAAATTTGCTGGTCCGCTCGTGTCGCAACTGCGACCCTCGAGATTGAGCCAACCGGTCTAGGTACTTCTCCGACACTAGACCAAAAAACAAACTCATCCCGAAAATATCCAGCTGGCCCAATTGCCCCATTTTCTGGGCCAAGAACTCATTAGGCTAGAGGTTTATAATTTGTTCTATAAGAACGCTGACTTGCAACTTTAGGGAAACGTCTCGCTTGATCCTTTTCCAACTCTTAAGATTGTCCTAGTTTAACTCCAAGTGTTTTGTCCCCATGTTGGGACTGCAGTGCTCAATGGGTTAAATAACGGCGAGTATAAATGAGCGCACACTACGCAAGGCACTGCTGGCTCCACGTCATGATTTACTGTCGGGGCAGAATGGCTTCTTCTTTATGCTGATAACCCCATTTTTTGTCCTCGCACTTTGTTCTTTCTTCTTCTCCCTGCCCTAGAAGTAACTCAGATCCGTGTCAACCTAGCAGGCTTTTTTTTTTCTCCCCGCTCCCCACTACATACGGCGGTACGTGCTTTCGTTTGTATCTGGAGAAACCGTCAGCCGTTTCTTCCCTCGTCGACTCGCATTGAAATGCGCCTACCAACGCTACTATTGATAGACGCCAGGCGCTCTCAGCATTTGGTGTCTTCTGTTTTGTTTTGTCTTTTAATTTACTCAAAAGGCCGCCACGCCCACGTGAGACTCGAACTCCAGAACCAACTTTTCCATACCTGACATATGTATTATAAAAAATGAAAATACACTCCAGCTGTGAGATCGAAGATTTCGTCGAAACTCATCTTTGCAAGCTGTGTGTGATACTCCGATGTAGTAGCATTCAAAGGTAACCACTATCATTGATAAGCGACGGGGGCGACCGACACAAATTTTCTATTTTTTTAATCGTCACTTACTCTCCAGCTCAACTATGTAATACTGTAATACTTTATGCAATAATAAGAGCTTGCAAAGATGAGTATTGACCTGAAATTCGTCGAACTCACGGCTGACGTCCTTGACAATTAGTTATAAAATAAGAGGTTTTGCCCTCGCCAACCTTCGTCACTAACCGTGGTCTCAGGTTGCAGGCATCTTCCCTCCTCCCCCCTGGTACTTGCCCTCATTTTTTTGCGCATGAGGTTCAGTATTACCACGTTTTAGCTTTCGTTGTATGTTTGTAGACGTTCATCGATGTTCCCCTTACCGTGGAATAAACTTGTCAACTACAACTACAATAGCCTATGTTTCTATGGTATCATCGTTCATTGTCAAGTCTTCCAGTACCTTGTGCTCCAGTTAAAATGGCACAAAGGGCATCAGCGTGTCGTCGCATGCTGGTGCTATTACGCCAGCGTGTGTATTCATGATCCATGCTTGGGCCTGATTCCTTGCGAAGTTCCGGTCGAAATTCACAAACCGGAGTTGCGAAAATGCATTCAACTATCATCGCGCTCGACCCTTCAACCAGACCAACTCGTAGTGCAGATACTTCGTAGTAGGTATCGTAGGTATAATTGGCACGCGGATGGAAGCTTTCTGGAAGTTTTTTTTTTAGTGGGAGGCCACTTTTAATGATGGCAAGGTGCAATTTAACCTAGCCCCCAGGACTCGCCATGTTCAGCGGTCAATGCTCCGATGCAAGTGTATAAAATACGGGGTACATAGTGCGCAGCATCGCTCAGAAAGTGTGGCAGTTACGAATGTCAGGCTCGAGTTTTGGACGAACTTCAATAACATGGCCGCGTAGGCACTGAGAATAGGGCATACCGGGTAAAACACGGAAGAAAGCACACATCCACATCCATTAGATAACACAACCCTCTACATGAGCACACCCGGCCACGTATTTTTTGTTCCGTTTTTCTACCATCACTTTATCACCGGGGGTACTTTGAATACCACACCCCCTACGGGGAACGCCTAAAAATGGTACTAAACTCCAAAATTATCACCCCGTCGTCTGGTGGATACCATTAACCCGCTACGGGCACCGGTTTGGACACCAGCATGGAGGCGACAGCTGTGCCCCCTCACAGCAGTGATCCGAACGAGCCTGCGGCCCCAACCCCACCGGTACCTGCTGCTGCCGCGCCTCGAGGGACGATCTTGTCGATTTTCTCCGGGATCAGGCCGCTTACCGGTACCAGTGCTGGTGCTACCGATACCCCGTTCACACTCCTTAGCAATCGTTAATAACGTTAGCACACACCCTAGCTGCGGGGCTACCGTCCATGGTTGCTATCACCGGGGATACGGTAGATACCAATCACCCCTACAACAGACACCCGGTGAAAGATTTTTTAATCGCCAAATTGTTATCACCGGAGTGTGCTTTCGTTCGTGTTACACGGTACCCTGCCGTGTATGAGAATTTCAGCCTGGCCAGAAATAAGAGATCATTAACTGGTGTCGGATTTTATAGTTTCCGCGCACAGACTGACTAACATCACCCTGTTGACCCTGATAGCTACACTGTAGTTGTCAGGGGAATCGCCGACCTATATCCTTAATGAGGACACACAACTCGTAATACGCGCGATCGGAGTATCACACACAGCTTACAAAGATGAGTTTCGACGAAATCTTCGATCTCACAGCTGGAGTGTATTTTCAGTTTTTATTCGTAATACTGCTGTACTCTCATGCCAGGTATGTATGTATGATACCTGCTATATACCATACATTGCGTGTAACTAGCGTTGTTGGACGAGTGAGTGTAACGGGTGCACGTCGTTTTTTTAGGGGTCCAGGTTGTTTGGTGTTGTGCTGGTATGAAGCCTTTGGGACTTCAAGGAGGGGGCAAGAAAAATAAGTCACATAACCCTGACGTCACTGGCAAGTATCTCCATGGTACTAGGAGTATTCAGGTGGTGGCAATAACCCTGCCTCAGTGTATCCAGAATTGCCGTTGACCGCGCAAGTCTCGCAGCCTCAAATATCCATCGACATATGCGATCAGGCCGCCTTGCGCGAAAAAACTCTTGGGCTTGTTGTATCACAGAGAAAACGCGCGGCTTGGCTTTTCATCGTTGTGACAAGCTCTGGCTTCCAACCCTAACCAAACCGTAGCTAGTATAATCCACTTCAACCAAGAAGGATGAAGGGAATGGGAAGTCCGCCGCTCAAAATGCGCAACGGAGAGATGGATGTTTCAG
The DNA here is from genome assembly GCA_012845835.1 of Undaria pinnatifida. Taxonomy (NCBI): domain Eukaryota; class Phaeophyceae; order Laminariales; family Alariaceae; genus Undaria; species Undaria pinnatifida. Next base: position 6,871,560 of record JABAKD010000029.1, read on the forward strand.
TACAATAAGACTGCTCTAAATTGAAATTCAACAGTTGGAATGCAATTTCAAAATTTCAAAACCGAATCGGCAGAGTTCCTACGACAGCCTCAAGGCGAGGCCTACGATTCTCTACTCTTCGGTGTATCGGTACCCATGCTGACAGTTGTGCTGTGCATCTTCGCTCGTCGCCAAATATGCACCCGTCCAACAACCACACGTGTGCGCTCTTTCATTGAGTTGAACTGTGGTCGATTTCCTTTTTTTTTTGTAGTTTTGGTTGAAGCTGACCGAAACGTTGTCTCAAGAGCCCCGAGTCTCGAGCCTCGAAGCGCTAAAAAATGACGAATTAACAATTTTGCCCTCTGCGCACTCCGGCACGAGGCACGCTACGATGTGAGAGTGTGCGTGCGCAAAACAGCCCGACTTGACTTGCGCAGGGGGGGGGGGGGGGGTTGTACTCAGTTTGTGAATGGCCATAGTCGTTTGACCGTAGACCCTCGCATCCCTACTATGTCGGGACGGAGGACGTCGGGTTTTCACCAACCAGGCAGACATTGCTCGCACCAAGCGCGAACCGCCGTGAGGTGTTCGGGGAGTCGCGTGAAGGGTGAACTGCATCCTTTCAAGAACCCTTCGTAAGACGGCCTTCGGCACCTTGTGCCTACTTTCTGGCTTATGGGTGACAGCGCCAATGAGTTATACTTTATTTTCTGGACTTGCCCAGAGAGGGGGATGACGCCCATGGCCGGGCTGGCTCGGTGCTCGAATACAATGCAGACGCGACCCTGACTTCATCTCGCCCTTCCCCTGCTTTGCTTCTCGTGGGGCTGTTAGATGCAGCAGCAACAGCAGCCGCGGGGTAACATTTTTTTCGTCAGGTGACAGTGCGTTCGTGGTATAGCGATTTAGTGGTGAGGTTCATAGTATGTGACGGCTGATGACGATGTACAGCAGCCACTAACGTGGAGCAGCAGGGCAGCTATTACTGGTACGTAGACGACGGCCATTTTCAACCAAAACTGAAACGCCGGTCGGGAACCGGTGTGGGAGACACAGGCGGTATTGGTTTCAACACCACCGCACCGACACCCCACCACGTCAAACAACCGCCGTGTTTGGTGAGTGGTGAGTGTGGCCGACGCATACAGCATGCAGTCTCCACAGCCAGGTTACCATTGTTGCCAGCGTGTATGATGAAGGGTTACAACGGAGGCTTCGCCGCGGCGGGCTGACGCCCGTCCGCGACTCCACGAATGCCCCCCCAACAGCCGAGGATGGCGTAGGCAAACAGAAGCCATAAGTGTGGCATGACGTACGTACTGCCAAGGGGTGCAATAAACAAGAATGGCTGAGTGTAGAGAAAGAGCGCCGAACGTGAACAATCGCCCACACCGTGGTTTTTGTAGGTGTTCGTACAGCAGAAGCACTATCCACTACTAGTCGTATAGCAGCGGCAGCAGCAGTAGAAGTAGAAGTAGAAGTATAATCTATGTACGAAATATATACCAGGTATATATATTTCCAGCCCAATTATTGTCCTCGCGCTTCTCTCGCGCTCCCTCCCAGTAGTAACTCAAATCCGGAGTCACATAGCGGGCTCTCCCCCCTCCCCACTACGGTACGCGCCTTCGTTTTTTTCGCGAGAATATTTCAGTATTTTCCCCTCGCGCCGAATGGTGCCTATAATACCCACGCCGCTATCATAGGCACTCTCAACAGCATATCATCAGTTTTTTTTTTCTTCGTTTCTGCAAATATGTTTAAAATCTCACCACGGTGGGAATCGAACCCAAGGACCAACGCTAGTAGCATTCGAGGGTAACCACTAGACCACCGGGGCGACCGGCCTAGAATTACATAGAAGAGCAGCGCATGTTACGGTACAGTACGGCGGTAGAGGTGCACTGGCTCTTTTTTGCCTTCTGAGGTTCCCCCCACTTGAGGTTTGGAGCAAAGAAAAACTGCGATCATGCACCAGATGGACAAGATATTCCCATGGTCTATTATACAGTAGATATATAACGAAAATCGTGCTGAAACAGAGAGAAATTCTGACGGTTTTGCGTTTAGAAGCTCCGCCGTGCAGAAACCGTTTTCGGTAAGAAGTGCAACATGCCTCTATCGTGTCACGTCCAGCAACAGCACTGCACGTACGTGTAAATACAACAACTGCAAGCAGCAGCGGCGATACAGCGACAGACGGCGATACAGCATGCGTACTACTGCTGTACACTACACTACATATTTTTTTATTGAAAAAAGATCGTTTCAACTGCAGTGTGATCGACCAAAAAGGATTTGAGTATATGATGATACTACTATACGTTTTGTTCATCAGCAAGCAGCATCCAGGAAACGAAAATCTAGTCGGAGTGCTCTTTGCAGTAGGTAGACAGACGCGCATCCGAGAGGTACGTGAGTTGTGTGTACGTACACCCAGCAAGAAATATCAGCAATTGAAGAAAGAAAATGCGAAGAAAAAAAAAAGGAGATCGAGGGCATGAGAGGGTTCGATCTCCGGCCAACAGATTCATAGAAAACATGGGGAAAAGCAGTACCTTCTCAACAAAGAAAAAGGGAAGCGAAGGGCATGCTGGCATTCTTGGATCTACTTGAGGAAGGTGCCGTTACCCTATAAATTATAAAAATGAAGGTACACTCCAGCTGTGAGATCGAATATCTTGTCGAAACTCATCTTTGCGAGCTGTGTGTGATACTCCGATCGCGCGTATTACGGGTTGTGATGTGTATCATTATTTTATGGGCAAAAGTAAAGCTTAAGCTCACCAACCACACTTCCATGTGTTTTCATACACGTCGTGTATCGATTTCACTCAATTGTGACCTAGAACATACTCGTACCAATGCTCGTCCGTTGCGGCGGCAGCCGCCGCCGCACAACTCATTACGTACGCCCAATTTCAACAAAAGCAGCAGCGGCAGCACCAGCAGTCCGACAAACGTCAAGCTAACCCTAAATATGCACAAGTTGAGATGTTCACCGACAACTTCCGTATGGACAAACGAGCGGCCGGTTTATCACGCAGCTTGCAAAGATGAGTATCGCCCCTAAATTTGTCGAGCTCACAGCTGACGTGTGTAAAAGAATTTTTTATAGGATAGTTTCGCTTGGACCCGGTATAATTAGGTATAGAACAAAAAAAAATCGAGGATAATAACAGAACGAACCGAAGAAAAACGACAAAAATGAATGCACGACTAGGCTCAAACCAAAGGAGAAGGAAAAAAAAAAAGGCGGAAAAAAAAAAAATAATGACGAGATTCAAACTCGCGGCTGGTGATGAGTAAAGGGAACTGGTCAAAGCCGGGTGCGTCCCCCCGTTTTTTTTTTGTTTGTGTCGATTGAGGGTATAATACGTAGGGAGAACACGCTCACGAAACGTGCCCGCGCTTGCCCCGAACTGCCGAAGATTTCATCAATTCTCACGCGCTTTCGAAATACTCACAGCCCGTGCTGATCACGCACTCCTTTTTTTCCTGTGTGGTATTTTATGTCTTCGTCTTTTTGGGCACGGTATTGCGGCTAACGGGGTCGCAACGCAGGAGGGGACAAATGGATCCCCCTTTTCCACTACAGCGTGGGGGAGGTTGTACTCCCGCAAATCTGCTAAATGTACATACCACCCCCTCTTGGACGACGTGTGTCCCCCGCCTGACCGGAAAGCATACCCCCTTATTGACCAATTGTGACGCACCCTCAACAGCGAGTACAACGAGGATTGACGGCTGCACGTGACCACCCAACAGCCCGAATACACCGCAAGCGGGCCATCCAGCAGTTGCGAGTAGTTGCGATCGTTTGTCTCCGAATAAATGACGGCACAGGAAACAAACTGAACAAAACGAAAAAAAAAATGTTGATGGACGAAAACAAAAGCGGTTGCTTGTTATATTATACAGTATTACACGATAGGAGGATCAAAAATGTTGATGGACGAAAACAAAAGCGGTTGCTTGTTATATTATACTGTGTATTACACAATAGGAGGACCAAAAGACATACACAGCAGTACGAGGTCGTGGGTGCGTGTTGCTCGGGGCTGTGCTCGGGGCTGTGCTCGGTGGTGTGCTCGGTGGTTCTTTGTCGGGCCACAACCGGGAACACAGCACACTTACCGACCCATTAACAACTAGGACAATTACCAAGGGTATGGCAAGCCTGCCCATGGTTGTCGAAGATGAAAGCAATTTTCATGCTCCTGTCAATCACAGAAAACAATACCATGTTGGATGATATGATGTAGTATGATACAGGACGACACGCACTGCGGTAGATGTCCCTCGATAGTGCCGGTTGAGTAGTGCTGGTTGCCCGCTTAAGTGCCTGTGAAATCGGTTGGCACAGATGGGAACAACCAGTACTGGAAGTGTGCGAAGTAGTGCCGGTTGCCGCTGTAGTGCAGGTATTTCTGACTGGCACAAACCCGTTTGTGGCCGTTCATTGGGTCCGGGTTGCGGTCGGGGTTAAATTATAGGGGTTGGGCGACTCATGCTACGTTAGAGGTTCGCCCACAATTTTCCGAGGCAATTATCCTCGTGAGGAGCTCTTTGAAAAACACAAACGAAAGTAAACCACCCGATCAACCATCCCATGGCCAGTTGTAGGTATTCAGTTGGAAAAAAAATCGAAAAAAGAGTGAAGAAGTTAAGGAGCGCCGTCGGTTTTTTCAGGAAAAAAAATAAATGTACAGCCAAAAAACGGTATGCCGTTAATTTGTAACTCTATCGAAGAACGCGTCGGGTTGGGTCTACACCCGTGCCTCGATGCCGTCATCGGAGGTGATTCCTGTGATAGCGCACCACCAGCCGTGGCAGTCTGTTGGTCAATAACCCGATCCTGTTAGTAGGGGTCCTGCGTTGTATGTCGTGGCCGTGGGATTGATTGTTCACCGAGATGAATTTTTCGATTTTTTCGCCAGAATTGTTTTCGGGTCGAGGTTAAAGAGCTCCTTAACCCTTTTTGGGACTTAACGCCTTTACAGCTGGAAACCGTTTTTGGGGACATGTTTACTTGAATTTAGTATAGGGGGGATTTGGGGGCTCTGAAGGGGTCAAGACGCAAAAAGTTGACGAAAAAAACTGACTCGGTTACAGCATGGGGCACGTAAAGTGATCCGAGCTGCTGAAGTAGTAATCCGAGCTGCTGCTGCTGACGCAAGAGATTTGGTCGAACTGCAGCGCGGGAAGCTGTAAGGCAAGCAAGCGTGAGGCGCATGACGAGACTCGGATTGCCTCAATTTTTTCCTAGACGTTTTGTTATGGTAATGCCCTGGGAGCGTAGCGAGACGTAGGATGAAGGATGCGGATACGGTATGAGAAGGGTTCCACGTGCCTTTGAAGGCATGCGCTTGTAGGAAAGAGGGGACGATTCAGTTGCTTCACGGATTTTCATCGCGCTTAGCTCTCAGTTTCATCCGTGTCTAGTGCTAGTTGGAATAGCTTGATTAGTTCGCGCGCGACGTTTTTTTGGTGTGTATGCTATAACCAAGTCCCAAAAGGGCTTCATGTTACATACATGCCTTAGAAATAAATCGATGTGCCGCTACCGTAGGATGATGCTTGTTTTGATACCTAACTCGGCCATAGGCGGCTTTATGCCCAGAGCTATTTATGCCAAGAATGGGATTTAACGGTAGCCATCGCCGCTGAGCACGATTTTTGATTCCCTAAGGGACAGGGGTGATGCTTACTGTAATACCCACGTTGGCCATAGGCTGCTTTATGCCCAGAGCTATTTATGCCAAGGATGGGATTTATCGGCAGCCCTCGCCGCTGAGCACGATTTATTATTACCGATTTCTTCCCCAGGGAACAGGCGACGGACAGTGTTATTCGGTGATGTCTTATTACGGTTAGATAGAACCTAGTTGCAGCAGTATAGGCCGCCATTAGAAAAGGGCCCAATAAGAAAGTGATGCTCGCTTTTGGGCGGACGCTTAAGGGAATTGGACTATGAGGTCGTGCTCAGGGGCGAGCGCTGCACTAAATCCTACCTGGTACGTAATAGTCTATGCTCAACATTGTTCAAGGGTGGTGTAACAACATGAAGGCAGCTTGCAAAGATGACTAGACTATTGACCCGAAATTGGTCGAACTCATGGCTGACGTTCTTAAAACATTTTTTATAAAATAAGAATGTGAGGCTCACTCCGAATAGCAATTTCGTGTTGGCGGGCCTATACTGTGTATTCCAGGTGTGTTTGTATTGTGTACTTTATCTTTGTGCCATAAACAGGCGACTGAGTTGAAGCTGTAACCCTGGCCCCCTGCCCGAGCACATGCTGCTTTTTTCTATCGTCTCCGGCGACAGTGATTGAACCATTGCCCACCTCCGTACACACTTGGAAGTGTATCCCTAAAATGTGCTTTGTATGGGTTTGTGTTTTTGCGACACAACAGGCGGTTAAACTGAAGAAGCTCCTGACCCGGGCTGCGACGCGCCAAGTTGAGGCCCGCTGGGCTAGGTGGTGCGAGGCTGTACGGGACGCGAACATGGAGCGACAGCGTGCTGATAGGTTACAGTGGTGCTTGCATGCCAAGGCTAACCGGGACAACGACCTGCTGGCGTGGTACCACAGCACTTTCTGCCGCGAGGTGTATCGTCGACGAGGTGGGTACTTTCGATGCAGCGGGGAAGTTGGGAGGAAGAAGGTGGAGGGGGGGGGGGGTGTACTCAGTTTGTGCATGGCCGTAGTCGTATGACTGTAGACCCTCGCATCCCTACTATGCCGGGACGGAGCACGTCGGGTTTTCATCAACCACGCAGACATTGCTTGCACCGAGCGCGAAGCGCCGTGAGGTGTTCGGCGAGTCGCATGAAGGGTGAATTGCATCCTTCCAAGAACCGCGTGTAAGAAGGACTTCGGCACCTAGTGCCTACTTTCTGGCTTATGGATGACAACGCCAATGGGTTTCTTTGTTTTATGAAGAGCGGGGGGGGGGGGGGGGGGGGGGGGGGGGGGGGGGGGGGGGGGGTACGGCGGGTTTCCTCATTTTTTCACCCTGTGGGGCTTCTACTTCGAGGGGGGCGGGGAGCAAATTAACTGCAAGTATGCATACGAAAATGCGAGGCGAGTGGGGAAATTCGATGAAAACCGGGGAGCAGAAGGAATTCTAAACCCGCTGTGCAATAACTATCGCTGTAGCAAACGGCGCGCGGTGTGCAGTAAGCCCTGGGTCTGTCGACAGTACTAGTCTGTAGGCTTATTTTGTGGTGAGACGCGGCGGTGCCTGCCTCTCTGCGTTGAAGCAGACTAATTAACGACACGTAACTTTTTTTCGTTTTCAAAATGCATGAGCGGTAGCTTGTATCAGTGTTACCACGCTTTCACTCACCGGCCCACCCCTCCCCCCACCTCGACCCGCACCACCATTCTCACCCCCCCCCCCCCCCCCCATCCCCGGCGTCCTGTCTTTGTTTCCCTACTTGACATTTCCATTGTCCCGCAAATGGATTGCTTTCCCGGTAAATTAAAACAAACTTCAACAAAAAAACGCCGATTGGAAAAACCGCAGTGCCGTTTTGGTACCGGGCGACGCGCCTCCAGCCGTACCAGAAGGCGTACCGGATCGTGGATGACCGCGAGTCGTACACTCCTATGGAGAAGAGCATTATGACCTCCTGCGTTTGTACCGTGGGCACCAAGTACGCAGACGTGGCGGCGCAGCTCTTCACCTCCAAGGTGCGTGCGTGTCTTGGTGTGTGTTTGTTGGTGTATATTGATGTTGGAGAGTTGTGTTTTTGTGTTTTTTTGGTGAGGTGGGGTTTTGTGGGGGGGGAGGGGGTTGTGTGTGTTTTTTGCTTTGCTTTGTTTTTGGCGGGAAGGGTTGTGTGTGACTGTTTTATGAAGTATTTGCTGGCTTCCATCGTGCTCTGTTGTTTGGTAGCAGCAGTGTACTTGGATGGGGGCCGGGGGGGCAATTTTGTTATTGTCGGACCCAAGTGCAAGGGGTTGTACGACACCCGCGAGGCATTTGTTGCGATCGTGTGCTGCACGCTCACAGCGTGATAAAATCGCACTACTACTGCTATCCCTTCCCTTTTGTTTGGTCGCTGGACAGCTCTACCAAGGCTTTACAGGGGTTCGAATGCAGAGGCTTGACAGTGCCACCCCCCGTCTATTGGGGTATATTTCTTGGAGTCAAGAGTGGGACTAGTATTGCAGTATGATATGAATGAACTGTCTCGTTCATAGTGTCAACGCGTCGATTTGTTTTTGTTTGCGGATGTCTCTCGCGCGGCTGTTGACCCCCCCCACCCCCCTTCCCGCGTACGCCTGCTACGTCTTGTGGTGCCGTGTTGTGTCTTGCAGGACATTCTCTCGGAGGAGGAGTATCGGCTGTTTCAGACCTTGGTGAAGCGTGGAGCCGAGGTGTCGAAAGCGACGCCAAAGTCTGGCCGTAAGGTTTCTCACCCGATGAAGCTGCGCTTGTGGTTCAACCGCGGTGCTCTCTGCCTAACGGCGAAGGTGAATTGGGAGGGAAGCTGGTTATCACGACTATTATATCGGGTTGTTGTCGCGTTAGCTCGTCATCCCAGGTGGAATTTGAATGGCGACTGCGGGGACTTTTAGAACCATCCCCGAGTTTCAGGCCTTGCGTTTCGGGTTGGAGTTGGGCTTTTGGGGCGACGGGGAGGGGGTGTGAAGTTTTGTTACTTGGGAAGGCTGCCAGGGGGAGGGCGGGTGAAGAAATGATTTTGTTGCGATGCGGTGCGGTGCGTTGTGATTGCGACGCTATAGGCTGTTGTTGCGGTGGATGTGCAATCTGATTTCGACTCGAGACACGTGCATATTTGAAGAAACTCGAGGGGGGCGTACATTCGGTGAAAATCGACGAGCACAAAAACCTGAAAAGTGGGGAATGCTGAACCCTATGCGTGATGAAAAAATAAACCTTAGACGATCATTATGGAGGGCTGTATGTTGCCTTTGCTTGGCGTCTCTCATTTTCAGCGTTCCAGCTGTTGATTGGGTGGCGGAGTAGAAGCGAACTAACTCACGTACAACGTACCTGGTACTTGGTAGCACCGTATGGGTTTTCGCCACACACCGAGCCAGGAACGTGCCAGTATTTTACAAAATACGGAGTTTCGCAAATTACCGCACCCAACTAGCGGTAACACGTATATAGCCAAACGAATGTCTAGTTTAGTGGGCGAGCTGTGGTTGCTTCGTAGACACCCCATACCGTGCATAGATGCTCCTTACTAAAGGTTAGCCGAACAGATGTCTAGTCGGCGAGTTATCGTTGCCTCCTCGACAGCTCATACCCTTACATGGCGCTATCATTTGAACCGCCCTGTTGAGGACCGAAGGTGTTCGCAATCACCCTGTTGACCCTGGTACGAGCTAGTGCTAAGGGGAGTCGCCGACGCTGTGTATCCTTTAGGTGGAAACCTCGTAACGCGCGCAATGGGAGTATCGCACACAGCTTGCGAAGATGAGAGGTTCGACGAAATCCTCGATCTCACAGCTGTCGGTATTAATAGTGTGCTTTTTTATTTTTCATGAAGGATAAGTTAGGGCATAAATAACCCTGTACGATGACGTTCTAGGCGTGCGTATGTAGCCCTAACAAGTTGAGGCGTAAATAACCGTATGGCATGACGCAATTGGGGCATAAATAACCGTGTAACTTGACGTTCTTTCCGTACGTATATGTAGACCCGATGAGTTGGAGCGTAAATAGCCCTCTGACATGACGCTATCCCTCCTCTCCGCTCACGGCCGACTCACTGCATGATGTGAAAAAAAAATAAACCCAGCGCGAGAAGCCGGACAAGGCTACGAGCAACGACCACAGCTTTTACCTCTCCAAGGTCAAGATCTGTCTCCTCACGCTGCCGGCGGGGAGCTCGGGTAGCAGCGAGGGCCGGGGCGGGGGGGGGTCCAGAAAAAAGAGGCTATCCGAATCGATTGACGGAGGGGTCTTCTCGTCTAGCAACCTCTCTAGCAATGGCAGCAGCAGTGGCAGGGGAGGGGGGGCGTCTAAACCGTCCCCCGTTGGCGCCCACGCGCGGGACGGTTTCGGGGCCATGCCTGTGGGGTTTCACGGTGATGAGGCGGACAGGAGCGGGGGTCGGGGTGGGGTTGGCGATGATGGTGGTGGTGGTGATGCTACGCCAGTGGGGCTTGCAGGCTTGCTCTCTAAGGGGGACGGGGGGAGGGAGGCGAGCCCGCCTCCTTGCTCCCATGAGCAGCCCCGCGTGCTGTCGATCCACTTCTTCGGGCGGTCGATCACCTTGAACCTCTGGTTCGCGACGGAAGCGGAAGGGGCGGCGTGGCAGGTGAGGGTTGGGCTGCTAGCAAGATGTTCGTTAACCTGCCAATATCTATACTGAACATGTTCGCACAAATTTTGTCAACACTGCTGTTCATCGTTCATCACGCTGTCCCCCAAAAATGCGAGGGCGCGCTTGGCTCTTAACCCCTTGAGAGCCCGCAAATCCCTGCCTATACCAAATTCAAGTAAATTTGTCGCCAAAAAAGGGTTTCCAGTTGTAGAGGCGTTATTTTAGAACCCAAAAATCCCTTTCTATTTTATCCTAACTTCAAGTAAATTTGTCGCAAAAAAGGGTTTCCGTTTGTCAAGGCGTTATTTTAGAGCCCAAGAATCCTTTCTATATCAAGTATATTTGTCGCCTAAAAAGGGTTTCCAGCTGTAAAAGATGTTGAGCGTGTTTTTTCAATAAGCAGTCGCCACCCCCGATTTATTTTTGACAAAAAACACTTTTTGGGCTGTATGCCTTTACTCGTTATTCCAAAGTTGTAGAGTCCTTTTGCCGAGCTCCTTCGACGGTGTGCCCACGGCAAGAAATTGGCCCACGCTGATTCCAACTGCTAGTGTAGTGGCGGTCTGAGTAAGGCGGTATCCCGATATGCGGTGGTCAAAATCGCTTGGCGTCGGACTGGGGGATTGCATTCATAACGTTGAATGAACAAGGCGGCTTCCCCCAACGTACGTGGTCTGAGTACAGGGCGATATCCCGATATGCGGTGGTGAAAATCGCTTGGCGTTGGACTGGGGGATTTCACTCGTAGCCTGGAGTAGACGAGTCGGCTTCCCCCAACAAGGCGGTCTGAGTAAAAGGCGATGTCCCGATATGCGGTGGTCAAAAATCGCTTGGCGTTGGACTGGGGGATTGCACTCATAGCCGGGAGTGAACGAGCCGGCTTCCCCCAACAAGGCGGTCATGTTGCTCTCGATAGCACAACACCGCCTTACATATGTGCATGGATGCGATTCTAAAGATGTGTGTTTTTTTGTACTGCCAAAGGGCCCCATTTTTCTACCGCAAAACGAATGCCCTTTTCTACAGCAAAGCTAACCCTTTTCTAGACCCTTGGTGCGTTGGAGGTCCACCTACAATTTGATGTGGCTCTTAACCTACTGAGGATTTTCGTCGACCAATTGCTACGGTAGAAGTAGTAAGGTGTACCTTTTTTTGGCGAAAATGTTTTCTGAATGACGGGCCGCCTTAACCTACTAATACTATACCTGGTACTATACCAATACTATACTAACACTATCGTCGGAAATCGCCGGAAATAGCTCGTGTTTTGCATGGTTCTCGTTGCATACATACGGCCATGGGATATTTTATCCGGTATCGTATCGTATCATAGCAGTTATGTTTTTCTCCCAGTCAGTTTTTTTTGTTCAGGTCTTGAGCGCGCAAGTTGAGGAAACTCCAGAAAGAGGGTGGCGCACCTCTGTCGTAGCACGCGTCCTTTATTCCCCCCACCCAAGAGCTGATTTTGATAAAGAATGAAAAAAAAAAAACATGCCGATAAACAGCAGTCCCATGGCCTGTTTGTAGGTGTTGAGTTAGAAAATATTGCGAATAAAAAAGAGATACGAGAGCGCCGTCGTTTTTTAAAATATAGTAGCCAAAAAACGGTATTCCTTGAAATAATGTAACCAAAAAACGGTATACCTTTGATACCTCTATCGTAGATAGCGTCTCGTACGTACTGCTGTACTGCACAGATGAGCTTTTGTCAGCTGCGAGATATGTGTCTGTTTCTACCGCAAAGGTAACAAACCCTTTTTCATACTGCAAAGGTAGCCTTTTGCTACTGCAGAGGTCATTTTTTTTTTTTCTTCTTCCAAAAGGTAACCCTTTGTTTCTGCTGCAGAGTTTACCCCTTTTCTGCTGCAAAGTTCGTCATTTTTCTACGGCACAGGGGAGCCTATTTTTTTGCAGCAGTTAAATCCTCTATCTGCTGCAACGGTAACCCTCGTTCTGCGGCAAAATGTATGTATTTTTTCAACTGTGGAAAGGTACCAAGCAAACCTTTTTCTGCTGCAATAGTTTGTATTTTTTCTACCTTAAGATGACCTGTTATTTTTGCGAAGGCAACCCTTTTTCTACAGCGAAAGGTACCCTTTTTGCTGCAAGTCAATCCTTCTACTGCAAAGGTAACCCTTTTTATACTGCAAAACTGTGAACGGTATTTTTATGGTAAAATTACAACAAACATGTACGAAATTTTAGATTCAACTAGTGGTACTCCCGAAATATGCCAGTTGCCGGCCGGTATGGCGGACAAAAACAAATTGGTGCTGTATCCTCTGTATTAAGTACTAAAAGAACAAAATAATAACAGGGCAGTACGACAATGCCGCCGTGCGTACGGTAGTACAGGTATCATCCTCTGTATGTAAGTTTTGCAAAACAAAAATGATAACACGGCAGCAGTAGTACGTACGGTAGTAAAGGACAGGAGTGCAGCAGTGGGGACGGTGGTACTCCCAAGCACCAGTGGGAGGCCGGTATTGTAGAAACAAAAAAAAGGGTTCATCTCCCACAGGACGCAAAAAGACTCCCACGTACAGAACGGCCAACCCACCCACCACGGACGACGCAGTGCACCCTCCACCCACCGACCAAACCTTTACTACATACAGCAGAACAGCAGTGCAGCAGTACGTACATCAAAACAGCCGTGCAGCAGTACGTACAGCAGTATACACCTGGTACGCGGGGCGCAGTTAGTTGGTTCTTATGAAGCAGGAAACAGCAAAAAAAAGGCTCCCACGTACAGAACGGCCCACCCACCCACCACGGACGACGCAGTGCACCCTCCACCCACCCACCGACCGAACCTTTACTACATACAGCAGAACAGCAGTGCAGCAGTATGTACATCAGAACAGTTGACGCAGGCGCGCTTGTGGTCTCGTGTCCATGGCTCTGTCCATGGCTCAATTGACCATAAAGCAATTCGAAAGTTCGATATAGTTGGAGTTCGAAAAAAAAAATAGCAGGCAGCAACGAAGAAAAACCGGGGGGGGGGCAAGCGAGCCGTCCCCGGGAGGGCGATTTCCACGCTTCCCCCTCGCCGAGGTAGGGCACCGACGCCCGTTCTTTCGCCGGCATGTCGTAGTGCTGCTGTGCGGATGGGACGTGGCGGCACCGCGAGGCCGCCTGAGGCCGAGTGGAGTTCGGGAGTCGCCGCTTTTTGCGGGGGGTGTTTTAACCAAGATATTTTCAAAGATCCAAAACGTCACGACCACCTTCACGACCACCTTACTTTTTTTTTTTTTTTTTTTCTCATCCTCCGGCGGATGGGGAAAAAATAAAGCTTTAGCTCACCACACTTCCACGTATTTTCATACGCGTCGTGTGTCGATTTAACTCAGTTGCTTTCGCAGCCCAACGCTAGCTGGCGCACCCTTCGGGTCCCATTGTAGGTATAGCGTAAGCTGTCCCTATCAGTGGTCTTCGTTACAACCCCGGCAGCGCAAGCTGCCATTGTATACGGGTGCGTGTGTATGTCGACCCGGCCTGTCCCCTGAGGGTCAGTTTCGGTGGAGATAGCCACCCGGAATGTCATCTTTCCGGGTAGTGTGGGACTTGCGCAAGCTCACCCACTAACAAAACCCCTGGCCATGGGAGATGGCCTTCCGCCGGAATTGGTCCAGTTACGGTCCACCCTACCCATTCGGGCGTTGGTCCTCGGCCACCTTAGCGTGTTATATAATAAGGATAATGGATCATATAGATGTAGTCGGAGATTTAAATGGAAACCAATTAGAACTACCTGATATGAAAGAATTGGAAGAATATAATATGGAAATTGTTTTAATAACAGATGTTGTACGACGCACTGCTGTGGTAACCCTTTTTCTACTGCGAAAAGGTACAGTGGTAACCCTTTTTTTGCTGCGAAGTTTATGCTGTTGTCCACTGCGAATGTAATCCTTTTTCTACTTACAGCAGGATGTTTGCGATGTACCATGTATGTTTCAATTTCGGCCGGGTAGAAGTTGGGCAGGAAAACATGTAGTAGTATTGAAACCGTCGAACATGGCAATGTATCTTAGGAAAGAGTTGGTTAAGAAACGGGCGTTTCCGCTTACCGTTTTTTTTTTTTCTCTTTTTTTCCTGGCGTTTTTCTTTTTTTCGTAGGTTGATTTGCCGTGGGTTTAGTATGAGATTTGTCGTGTCAGTACTTTGTCAACACTTTTTTTCTGTTTTTTTTTCCCAACAGGTTGTAAAAAGCGAACACCGTCCTATTAATGGTAATATTACTAGTATATACGGGGGAACACATTTGTCGAACTCACAGCTGACGTTGTTAAAATAGGTTTATACAGTAATAATCAGGACCTACTGTCTTGGCTTAAAGCGTGGAGTATTACAAGCAGGCTAAGCAGTTGATGTCGTGGGTCCTGATTACTGACTGGAGTGGTCCTCCGTGAATATGTACCCGCTGCGCGAAAAGGTGGGCGCGGTTGGTTCTATACAAATCGTTTTCCTATTGTACAAATGATCGCACGCTAGTTCCAAGCTAGTAAAAACGGTGAAATATATAGGTTTAAGTATTGTGTGCCTAAACATGTGGGTGCCGAGCTATTAATAGCAGTTTCCCCTTGCAGCTGAGAAGCGTGTTTTTTTTTTGTTGACAGGCGGTCGGTCCGCCCGTTTATTGCGCTGTTCTTAATGCTTACAAATCGTTGGTTGCGCCATTCTTAACTCTTACGAAACATTCACTGTTTCGTTGTTAACTCTTACCATGCGTTTACTGCGCCATTCTTGGCGCTTGCAGTGCGTTTGTCGTGTCGTTCTTGAGTCCGACAATGCGTTCATTGCGCCGTTTGATGAGCCTTGTTACGCCTTTTATTGCCCCGTCCTTTTACCGTTTACAACGCGGTTGTGACGCCATGCTGCACTCTGTTTACTGCTGTGTCATCCTTGGCGCTCGTAATCGTTCGGTGCGATAGCCTTGACTCTTGCATGCCGTTTATGGTGTCGTCCTTCCGACAATTCCTACAGCAGTGCGTTCGTTGCACCTTTCTCGACGATGCGTGTATTCTGCCATTCTTTAACTCTTGAAGTACGGTCAGTGCGTCATTCTTGACTCTGATTATGCCGTTTAGTGCCTGTAAACTCTTGCAATTTGCTTGTTGCGCCGTCCTTGACTCTTTCAGTTCGTTTTCTGTGCCATTGTTGACGCTTATAGTGCGTTAGTTATGCCATGATTGACTCTTCTATGCCGTTTATTGTGTCATTCACCCTTTAACTCTTGCAGTGCGTTTGCTGCGCCTCTGTTAACATTGCGCATATTGTGTCAATCTTGACTCTTGTAGCACGTTCAGTGCGCCCTTGACTCTGAATAGGCCGTTTATTGCATTGCGTTTATTGCGCCATTCTGGACTCTTACTACGGTATGCGTTTGCTTTGTCATCCTTTACTCTCGTAATTCGCTCATTGCTCGTCATTCTTGACTCTTGTTGTGCCGTTTACTGCGCCATCTTTCCAACTCTTACTACGCAATGCGTTTAATCCGCCATCGTTATCTGGTGAACTCTCGTAATACGTTCGTTGCGCCATTCTTGACTCTCATGATGCCGTCTATCGCGCCTCCCTTTAACTCTTGCCAATGCGTTTGTTGCGGCATCGTAACTCGTTCACTGTTGTAATGCGTGTCCCGCGCTACATACACCACCAACAACAACGACAATGATCGCGACTACTATGCAGGGAATGCTAACAAAGCTTGCCTGGAAGGAGCAGGGCTTCCTCTACAGACCGCCGGGCGCAGAGAGCGGGATGGAACAGGGGAGAGGGCCTGCCAAGGAGGGCCACGAGCGGGAGCGAAGGCAGCGGAAGGAGGACGGGGAGGACAAGGGGGAGGGGGGGGGGCAGGCGGAGCTGGGCCTGGGGGGAAAGGACAAGGAAAAGCGAACGGGGACTACGACCCCTTTTTCATCCACCTCGTCGTACTCGAGTCGCGCCACCGCGCAAGGCACTCCAGACGTCACTCCCCGACACGACGAGGGTGACAGCCCCGACACCGTTGGCCGCCATCGACATCAGAAGCACGACGGCTATGCCTGCTTGTCCCCGGGAGATGCTGGCGCTGGCTGCCACCGCTTAGCGTCGCGGTCTCCTAGCAGTGTTGGAGGCGGTGTGGCAGGCGGGGGGGGCGGGGTGGCGGGAGGGACTTCGTGCAGCCTTTCTGAGAACGCGATAAACAAAGCGACGCCGAAGCTTATGGACTTTACTGCTTGACGTTGAAGGCTGACCTGGGGGAGGGGGGGGGGGGAGGGGGGGGGGAGGGGAAGGAGGTGAGATGGTTGGTGGGGTAGGGTGTCGTCTCGGTGTTTGCCTTTACATGAGTGCTGTTTGGAAAGACGAGATTTGCCGACAGTAGGCGGGGAAGGGAGGTATGTTAGACGAGATGAAGGGACGGGACGGGTGCTTGAAGGGTGCCTCAAGAGTGCATGCTGAAAGCCGCGAACGGATGGGGATTGCGCCTGAAGCATGGCTGCCGAGCTCGGCGGAGCGGTGGTGGTGGGGGGTGCTTGATGAGGGTGATGCTGAACTCAACCAAAAAAAATGGGCGGGGGGGGGGGCTTGAAGCGGTGACCGCTGGGAGCAAGCAGCTGACGGGCCCAAAAAGGCCCAGTGCATAATTTTGCGGTAGAAGGAGGTAAAATTTAGTTGACAAGAGGCAAGCAACGGGGAAGGGGGGGCGGGGGCGGAGGGGGTGTTCTTGCAAGCGTTGATGGATGACGGGGCGGGGTGGGAGGGCGGGGTGGGAGCAACCCACGTTCCAGGCGGCCCTCCCCATTTTTGTGCCACACTTATAGAACATGGGAGTGAAAGTCGGATGAAAGCTTCGGCAGTGGGGGAGCGTGTGACGATGGTTTTTGTTTCTTCGTGTGCCGGTGTGGGTCTGTACACCGTCGGCTGCTGTCACATACCAAACCCGGTTATTTGGGTGATGCTATGGTTGTTTGGCACTATTTGCCAAGGCTACGAGTTGTTTAGGTTGCACTCGGGCAGTCTGCTGTACCCGGCTTCCCCGCCGGGTTGTTTGGGGTATACTCGGATAAGCTCGTATACCCGAGTCGAAGGGCTGGGTAGGTGCCGGGGTATGCCAAGAATTTACCCTGCTAGGCATAATCGTGGGAAAAATCGTGCCATCAGCCGTCGAAGCAAGGTCGACTACCTGATTTCTTTTCGGCCGATCGCCTGCAATCACAACACCCGCGTTTTCTTTGGCATAGCGAGGAATATTGGGGGCGGGGGTGGGGGGCGTTTATACAGCCGGATCGCGCGTCGGCGGGCACCTAAACGAGAAAATGGGAAAATATTTGCAGGGTTTTGAAGCTGTGATTGGAAGCGTGTTGGGGGTTGGCCTGGGGGGGTGTCTCTAGTGTGGTATCGTACGTACGTGGGAGAGTTTCTTGCGTGGATGCTGCTGTGGGCCCTACCCACTTGTTTTGGCACTGGGTGTTCTACCCCGTGTGCTTGCGTGCTTGCTTGCTGCCTTCGGGGTCGAGGGGTGCGTGTGTGTGTTTTTTGCCTTGTTTGTGTTTTGGTGGTTGCGTCGTGAACGGCGGTTGTTGTGTGCGTGTCTTTTTTTTGAATGGGTTTAATGCGCGCACTCCGATGGGGGGGGCGGGGTTGCGCGTAGAGAGGGAGAGGGCTGAGTTGTTCTGTATCGGTAGGGCAAGAGAGACTGTACTTGTTCTGTGTCGGTGGAGAGGAGGGTGGAGAGGGGGGGTGGCTTTTTGTGGGGTGAGGGTATGACCAATAGACATTCTGGTGTTTTTCGGCCGTACGAGTCTGTTTCCGATTTGGTTTGTTGCGACATCAATCGTGTATCACGCGTTGTGGGTGGATTCCGTGAGGCCTGCCGCTTGGGTCGAAAACGCAGTCGCGAAGGAAGTCATCCCTTCTGGGCGAGTGGTGCATGCGTGCTTACCCCGCGAGGCGTCCATGGCGGCTCGATCACATGATGCAGATTCAGCACAATGGACTCTCAAATTACCCCGCGGCTTGGTCTCCTTCGCAATCGGCGTCTTTTACAACCCGTCTCACGCGCTTTTTTTCTCAACGAAAATAAAAAGAACACGTGCGGGCAGTCTTTCTGATTAGGCATCGTGTTGAAAAGGATGTTCTGAGGTCGACGTTTCGAGGAGCAGAGTGTTCTGATTTGTGGAAGAATCCCTTGGTGGTACGTGACGTGTGCGCGCTGGCTTCTACAGCACTATGCGGGGTACGTGCGCCCATGCCGCGCACAGCTCTCTTTCGAATTATTGGCATGCTCATTTTATTGTAAAAGCCTTGCCTTGTGCACAGACGGGTGGTTCGACCGAAGAACGTGCTCGTTGTGCGAGCAGTAGAAGCTTTTGCACGCAGGCAGCTGTGTCACCGGTGGTTGACATGCTCCTTGTATTCACAGCCTTACTTGTGCGTAGGCAGCTGTTTTCCGATCGGTTTGACGTGCTCGCTGTAGTAAAAGCCTGCTTCGCAGACAGCTGTTTCCATGGGGGGGAGGCGTGCTCGGGGAGCGAGTAGTAGAAGCTTCGTACGAAGGCTTCTGTGTTCCGGGTGGTCGGCGTGCTCGTAGTAGTAGGAGCCTTGTGCGCAGGCGGGCAGCTGACTTTCGATACATTGGTATTCTCATCCAATTTGCAGCCTTGTACTCAAATAGCTCTGTTTCAAATGGTTGACACGTGACATGCCTACGGTAGTGCAAGCTCCGTCCACAGGCGGCTGTTTTTTGGAATGGTGAGCGTGCTGGTTGCGGAAGTTTCGTCCGCAGGTGACTTAATTTTCGAATCGGGAAGTTGCTCATGGCTGATTTTCTCATGGGGAATTAGGTTCTGGCAGAAGCCGTGTACGCAGGCAGCAGCAGGCAGCTCGCTGCTGTGGAAGCATTCATGGTGAGCGCGTGTGTGAGCATGTGTGCGTCGAATCACTCACGGTGCGCTTGTAGCCATCAGGAGGCCATGGGCTACGTTACGTGGCCACGGGTGGTTGGCGGTAGGCGTATCTGGATGTATTGGGGTTTCCACACCATGGGTGGCGTGTGATTTCCATACCGTGGATGCATTTAGCGTTAGTCGCCGCCCTTGCGCGCAGCCGTCCAAGCGCTGAAATGACGTAGAGATGGTGTTCCATATTATATCACAGCAGTGGTAGCGTTGTAACGGAGAAAAATCGCACTACAGTTGGTAGGCGCCCCCCCATAAATCGGTGGTGTGCGAGAACAACACGACCGTCTTATTAGAGGAAAACGCCTTACTATTCGTTTCAAGCTATGAGTGCAATTCTCAAGTCTCGCCAAGCGATTTTGACCACCTTGTATCAGGATACCGCCTTACTTACTCAGACCGCCTTGATGGGGGACCGCTACTGCATCCAAGGACTATGGGAGGGGGGGGGGGGGGGGGGGAGGGGGGCATGCAGGGGAGAAAGCAGTGGGTGTGATTGATGCCAGAACGTGTGTGTGGAGGGGAGATAGGTTCGATTTTTGCACTTTTTTAATACTAAAAATAGTGTAGGACACACCTTACCTCGCGGATGAGATTCGGACCTGGACCCAAAAAATCTGGGCTTCTTGATCGGTGTCGCATAGTGGTGTCGTGTGTACTACTACTGGCTAGAGCAAGCTGTTGTCACCTTGAGCAGATACGGACGCGGGCGATATTGGCGCTCGCGCCCTTCATGGTGTGGTTGGACGGCGATTTAGCGAGGTGAGGACTCTTGAGTTCGGATGGGTGGGTGGGGCAGGAGGGGGAAGGGGGGGGGGCATGGACAGCGATAAATTTTGTCTGCTGCGTGGGGTACACGCGGTGGGTGTGCCGCTGACGAATAGCGGCCGCGACAGGCGTCAAGCGGACAGGCAGGAGGAAACAATGGAAATCAAAAGTTGTAGGCGTTTTCTTCTAGACGGGCCGGAGCCGCCAGAGGCCGATGGGGAGAATGTTCAGGTTCACCAGCAGCAGGCGTTTTTGTACTATAAATACTTGATCGATACGTGCGTGTTCTAGTTTTGTTCCGATAGATTATAGCGGCAAATGACAATGTGACCATATTACGAGCACTCATGTGGCGAGGCTGGTGATTCGCTTGCTGTTTCGAGACTACGAGTGCAGCTACTTGCTGTAGTTTTGCGGTATGTATTCCGGGGGTCGGGCTGGATTGCTTTTCTTGAATGTAGTAGGCATTGCATGCAGAGCAAGCATTAGTGTTGCGGACGATGACAGCGGCAGCAGTGGATGGTATGAATAGTGACGGGTGGGTTGTTTGTCGGGAAGACCTTTCACGGTTGTTTCTGTGGCCGTTAGCTTTGTTTTTGGCAGTTGTTGCTGCAGACAGCAGCGTGATAGGCAGGCAGGGTATCATAAGAAAGAAGCCAGCGCCGACGCGAAAACGTCACTCGCTGCTGCTTCTGTATCGTTTGTGGACAAGTTTCATATTGATGCATTTTTTGTAGAAATGTGCAATGATGATGCATCAAGCGAAGGGATTGGGTGCCAGGCAGGTTCCGTGCACCCCCTGGGGTGCGAGGCCACAACAGTACATGGTAGTAGAAGGTTCTCGCACCGTGTAAAGTTATTTTGAGTGGAGGAGAGAAGGAAGGGGGCGGTTCTTGAAAATATATGTATGCGAACCGGATGCTGACTCTTTTTTTTCACCAGGTATATCGAGGTATGATCAATAGGGAGCGGTTGGCCCCCAGTGCGTACCTACTCCTGCACATGAAAAAAAAAATGGATATTATTACGAGTGCTCGTATGGTACTTGATTTATAGCTAGTGATTTTTTTTAGTAGTAATTATGTTGTTCATTCTTTGACCGGTCGTTGTGTCAGGAGCCACACTTCGCCACGCCTATGAACCCAATTGGGATTCCTATTCCAATTGGAGTCATGGTCGGGTTCTGGGACCGAGGTTCGGTTATGGTCGGGTTCTGACAACCCGATTCGGGTTCCAATTCAAATTCGGGTTATGGTCGGGTTCTGGGACCGAGGTTCGGTTATGGTCGGGTTCTGATAACCCAACTCGGGTTCCAATTCAAATTCGGGTTATGGTCGGGTTCTGGGACCGAGGTTCGGTTATGGTCGGGTTCTGATAACCCAACTCGGGTTCCAATTCAAATTCGGGTTATGGTCGGGTTCTGGGACCGAGGTTCGGTTATGGTCGGGTTCTGATAACCCCATTCGGGTTCCAATTCAAATTCGGGTTATGGTGGGGTTCTGGGACCGAGGTTCGGGTGACGGTCGCGTTCTGGGACCGAGGCGGGGGCGGGACGGGAGATGGTGGGTACAAGAGGCTACAAGAGGCAGCTCAGAGCGACAAATCTACCAGTAAACGAATTACGATGATTGGAACACCTTCGTAATGCTGTACATACATGCCACTGATGGTGTTCAGTTGCATCATTACTACGTCGTAACAATAATACGGTACACTCCCGCTGGTACCTGTATGTAGCGATTCTCAGCTCAGGCTGATATGTGCAGGGTGTTTTGTTGTGAGGAGATAATTCTTGGTTTGTTGGGTGCTTTGCTGAAGAAGTGAAAGATCCACAGGGAAGCCGCGATTCCGCGGAATACTTATTATTATGCTAACTACGAGGCGTAATGCTTGCTGTAAAGAATGTTGTGTGTGAGTCGCAAGTGCGGCTCTTAGAACCCCCCGCTACTATCGCATCTACCTGGTATGTATACCTATCTATAACCTGCGAGAGGATGCGACGACTCTCGAAGGCATGTCGAAAACACAACAAATAAGTGCGTAAGAAGAGAAAAAAAGGAAGCCTAGCCGTGAGGGGGCCTTGCGATTACAAGCACACACCGAAACCCACCGCCACACACATCCACCAATTCCCGGCGACCACACGGGGGCGGGGCGGGGCGAACATAATATATGCACCTCCTTCGAAACACCAAGAGCAGAAGATGCCGCAGCACCGCAATAATTGTACCGCCGCATCCCCAGCGAGGGACGGGGATACGAAGATACGAAATATATCGTCGTCAAAGACAACACATGAACACACACGCGCAATCCATGACGTTCCTCAGGGTGGACGACCACCCGTGTGACGATCGAAACCACCCGCCGCCAAAAGCGCGGGGGGGAAAAGGTCGGCAGGCGCTCTATTCATAGATCTAGTATAGAGAAAACTGAATCCCCTTGTCTGGGACAAAATATTCCTTGTTTTATTTTGCTCATATCCCATGTATTAATATTGTATTATTCGCAACGCTGTTTGTTTCTCCTTTTCCCTCCCTAGGCATAACCCAGACCCGGGATCACGAAGCACAGCTAGGCTCTTCTCCCCCCCCTCTCCCACTACGGCACGTGTGCCTTCACTTTTATCGCCACACGAATCCAGCACTTCTTACCAGGTACTTGTTTTCTACATGGAATTTTAGGATTCGATCTTCTTTTTTTTCAATTCGTCGTGTACCTGGTACAATTTTCTGTTCGAAAATTAGTTTCGAGCTGCGCGAAAGGGCGAAAGAGCTCCTCCGGGAGGAGTTCCAGTCAGTCAGTATGAAACCTGACTATCAACTTATTATGTTTTAATCATTCTTTTTACATTTACGGACAAAGTGGCATGTACCCTCTATTTAAATTTTGCATCGACGACGCGGGTTCTGAATCTTATTATTTGTGCCAGATTGTGTGCTGGAAGTTTTACAGTCTCGACGCAAAGCGTTACGCAGAAATGGAAAGATGCGACGATTAAGGTGCTTCACAAGAAGAAAGATCGGACTGAGTGTGGCAATTATCGTGGCATCTCCCTCGTGGCTCACGCCGACAAAGTACTATTCGAAGTCATCGCGGGTCTCCCGAGTGACTACTGCGAACGCGAGAATATTCTGCCGGAGGAACAGTGCGGGTTCACACCCCAACGCTCGACGGTTGACATGATGTTCGTAGTACGACGACTGCAGGAACTGGCGCGGAAGAAGGACACCCCCTTGTACTTGTGCTTTATCGACCTCACCAAAGCATACGACTCCGTCGACCGAACCCTTCTGTGGGATGTCCTTGCTCGTTTTGGCCTGCCACCGAGAATGCTCGCGGTCATCCGCCAATTCCACGACGGCATGCAAGCATGCGTGCGGCTGGATGATGGAGAGTGCTCGGATGAGTTCGACGTGGGGCAAGGTCTCAGGCAAGGATACGTGCTCGCGCCACGGCTGTTTAACATCTTTTTCACGGCGGTACTGCATGTGGCCGAGAAACGCTTCCTCGCTGATGCAGCCATCACGGACCACATGGTGCAGCTCCAACGAAAGGAGGAAGGCGAGAAAAAGGGCACTTCACGCACAGGCAAAGTCGACGGGCGGAGGGGGAAGGAGGGGGATGAGGTGCAGAGATTGTGGGTTATGCTGTACGCGGACGATGCGGGCATCGTATCGCGATCATCAGAAGGGCTGGAGCGGATAATGACGGTGATCGTGACTGCGTGCTAGTCGTTCGGGCTTACGGTATCCGAGGCAAAAACGGAGATAATGTGCCTGGAAACCAAAGGCGGGGGGAATATGTCCTTCACAATCAATGCAGCCGGCCAGGTATACAAACAAACAATCGAGTTTGTGTACTTGGGCGGGGCTATCACCGCAGACAGAGACCTTAGCATTGAAATAACGCGACGTCTTCAGAGGACCTGGGCGTGCTTCCAGCGGTACAAGATAGAAATCTATGATCACCCGGGTGTGCGCTTACGGTTGAAGGTGCCATTGCAAAAAGCTGAGGTGGTCGAGACACTTCTTTACGGTTGCATGACGTGGAGCCCGAACAAGCCTGACTATGGCAGGCTACGACAGGTTCACCACTCCATGCTCCTCCGATGCCTTGGATGGCGGAAACGGAAGCGCGACGACCACACCCTATCGTACGCGGACGCGCTTGCCAAGACAGCTTCCGAGAGCTTAGAGGCGATAGTGCGCAAACGGAGAATATTGTTTGCGGGATTCGTAGCACGTATGGGGGAGGAGCGTCTTCCACAGAGGGTGATGTTTTGGGAGCTTGTTGGGGGTAAGGGCTACTCAGAGGGGCAAGAGAAAAACTGGATGGCTCATCTGAAGGAGGATATGTCGGTCTTCGGAATGAAATTCGAAGGGTGGCGAAAGGCTGCTCAGAAGGCTGGCAGATGGTTTCGACGGGTAGAGGAGGGAGCCGAGTAGTTCATGCGGATTTGGCATGAAACGGAGAGGCACAAAGCTGCAGAGCGACACGCAAAGGCTGCGGCAGCGCCATCCACCGTGGTCGGCATCTCTAAGCGGTCGGGGGGAGGAGGAAGGGGGGGGTGGGGGGGGGGGGGGGAAGGAGGGACCTCATGCCCAAGGGACTGAAGTCTGGGTTTGACCATCATCATCTTGAAAGTTGTGGGCCTTTTAATGGCCGTCACAAGATAGCGTAAGACTGCCCTAACTTCTTCGCCATGTTGCGTTCTCTCCCCGGTGCCATTTGATGATGCACTTGATAGCCCAATGCCGTCTTTAGTCAGTTCTTAGGGTCTGCTAGTATGACATTTTTTTTCACTCTTCCTTTCCTTGCTTCCTCTTTTTGTCTTGCCTTTTCTTTAGGGCTGGGTACTGAACCAGTACGTACTGCCAGTAGTACTAGTACTGGCAGTATCCTGATACTGGTAAACCGACCTGCCAGTACACCAGTACATTCGCATATAGACGAAGATCCCAATATACGCCTCAAGAACCAGCGGAAACCCATAGCTTCAGGCTGCCTGTTTGTTGTGCTGGTATCTAGCGGCTGTGATTTATGCGCGGTGTAGGTTTTGGTTGGGTAGGTAGCTTTCGATAGCTGTGGCACCGTTGTTATCTCGTTGTGTACTCTGTTGCTCTGTTGCTACCGTTGCACCGCTGTTCGTAGGCACATCAACTGATGGACTGATGATGGTGATCGACTTGGTTGCTTGCCGTCGTCTTTAGTACTCTTGTCAATCTATAGCTATCAATCTACTTTTTTTCCAATATACGCTGGGTTGAGTATGTGTGACATGGAATGAGTGCTATCCATTCCAATTCATGCTTATGCATACGCTACGTCACCCATGATCATGGAGTATATGGGCGTTGCAAAGTTAAAGATTTGTGCTACATTCTACACATCCTCCATGTTGAAAATCGGTACA
Source organism: Undaria pinnatifida (assembly GCA_012845835.1). Lineage (NCBI taxonomy): Eukaryota > Phaeophyceae > Laminariales > Alariaceae > Undaria > Undaria pinnatifida. The sequence goes on from JABAKD010000029.1 coordinate 6,896,986, forward strand.
TATTTGGGCGTTGAACTCGAATTTTAGTGCCGTTTTCCCCACAAAAGTGCCTCTGTCATATGAGCCAAAATCACTCATTTTTTATGCTCTAGTGAAGCCAAATCGCGTAAAAATTCGCGCCAGTACCCAGCCCTACTTTTCTTGCTTTTCTTGTATTTTCTTCTCTTTCCTTTCCTTTTCCGCTTTCTTTTTTTCGCTTACTTTTCTTTTCTTCCCTTTCCTTTCTCTTCTTATTTGTTCTTTGTTTCTTTTTTCCAACTGACTTGCGTCTGTCGTGCGTATGCGTAGTGAAAGATACTACGTGTAATGTATACGTGGTAGTCTTTCTTGGGTGGCAAGCGGTGTAGTGTCGGTTTTTTTAGGCGCGAGTAATGAGACGTATGCACCGGTATAGACCTGGCACATCGTAGACTGACTCCCGAATTCACTTTTATATGTTTCTGGTGGAGGCATGAATTGCGTCATCTCTGTGGTATATGCGTGTACCACCTTGGGTTGTGTGTGTTTTTCCCTGGGGTATTCCTCAGCTCCAGAGTGACTGGAGCCTGTCCTGTGACCACGGACTTGATTATGCGAGTTAATGTGAGAACAACAGGAACAGGAGCGATTACAGTACAACATGCGAAAGCCTCACAAATATACGAACTGACGCTGGAGTCATGTGCACCGATGCATACAGTCAGTAGCATACTAGTTTTTTGTCGAAGGTATATATTATTTGCTTTCTCAGCCGTTGCGTTCGTGGATCATAACGAACTTAAAGCCTCACCCAATAAGCTATATATATTATAGCTAATCTTTTAGCTTATATTGTTTGGCTTTTTGAGCTTATTATTATGGAAAATTGTTACAGGGGGCGGGGGAAGTAGCATTGCGTCGTGCGGGGTGCGGGGGTGCTGAATACTCCGCTCTGTTTGGCCAGCTCGCGAGCTCTGTTTTTTTTTGCTGTCGACTTTCGAGTACATTACATTTAGAGAGTTCAAGCAAGTTTTACAATTAATTGACATGGTGGTGCGGTAGTATATGGAAAAGGCAGAGCAAGGCACTGTGCGCACTGTGCTCTATATATATGTGGACACAACACAATAACACACAACTAACAACAGAAAGAAGAAGTAGTAGTATGATACGTAAACATATAGTCTAGGCTATATATCATCTCATTGTCCTTCTAGCCATCCATGCCGTAGCTCCAACTCATCTCCGCCCTCCTTCCCCCCCCCCTCCCCCTTTTTTTTTTCTCGCTCTCTCTTGCTCAAACGCCCCACCCAATATCGAAGTCCGCCAGAGTAACAAACACTTCCACGCCCTGGACATCGCCTCATTATTTTTTTTAAAGCCGTCCATGCCGCTGCGGCAATTCTCACCCCCCCCCCGCCCCTAACGCCCCCTCCTTCCCCACCACCCGCACCACATCGCCTAGACCTAGCACCACGCGTATAGCAAACCCCTACATGTATGCGACCTAAAGCCCCCACACTCCCCCGCCACATTCCCCCCCCTCCCCCACACGAAGGATTTATAGTTTCCACGCATAAATTGAGCTGCCCCACCTCCCCCCCCCCCCCCCTTCCCCCCTTCCGCCCCCCTTTTGATCAAAATAAGGCCCCCACGTCCTTCAAAACTCCGCCCTCCCCTCGCCGGTTATTCGACTTCCAGGAGTCACTTGATAAACTGATGCATTTCCTTCCACAGCTGTCAGATTTTGTCCCCTCAGAAACGGGTTTTACAGTTTCCGCGCACATACTGACTAAAAAAATCACCCTGTTGACCCTGATAGCTACACTGTAGTTGCAAGGGGAGTCGCCGACCTATATCCTTAATGAGGACACACAACCCGTAATACGCGCGATCGGATCGCGCGTATTACGGGTATATTATAAAAATTAAAATGCACTCCAGCTGCTGCTGTGAAATCGAATATTTTGTCGAAACTCATCTTTGCAAGCTGTGTGTGATACTCCGATCGCGCGTATTACGGGTTGTTGTGTGTCCTCATTCAGAGGATATTGACTAGGTCGGCGATTCCCCTTGCAACTACAGTGTACAATAATAATAGCTATCAGGGTCAACAGGGTGACATTTTATAATATATACACTTTCGAAGTATAGACTATTATAGGAGTATATACGAAGTATATATTTTACGGCACTGACACACCTAGGTCCTGCACCTGCCATGTGGCCAAGTAGTAGTCTTCTAGCTCATCATTATATAATATGTTGATGTGCTCCTCCTCCTGCTCTTCGTAAGCCATGCATTCTCTGGAGCAGAACGCGCCAGCCACCGTCACAACCGCAATTTTTTCACTCGTATGTACCATTGATGTGGCTTGTACGTAGAAGAAACAAATAGCCAAAGAAAATATAGTCTGTAGGGAAAGGAAATAATAATAGTAGATAACAGGAGAAGATGTGGGAAAAGGAAATGGGTAGGATGCTACTACTGCTGCTTCAAGGAAGGATTCGTGTTCGATTTATATCGGAAAGGCATCTACGCTACATTGTCGGCGGGCAATAATAATAATAATAGCCAAAGAATCCACGTTTTTCACGAGCTTATCGACGACAAGCAAGGATGCAAGGATGCCCACAACAAGACTTGAGTGTTTATTTAGGCGAGCAAACACGCTTTTTTTATTGAATGAACAAAAATCATGCTATACTGTTTGCTGTAGTCTAGAGACTAGAGCTGGAACAAAGAGCGAGCATAAGTCGAGTTTATTTATCCGCGCAAAACTGGGATAAATCGCGACCTTATTTCCAGTTTTAAAGCCTCTACTATGCCCGCGAAAAAAAGATTACTTTGTAAATCGGTATCAGAAACGCAAGCTTATTGGGTAATAGGCCCTAAAACGAACGTGTGCTACTAATAAACTACGTTACCATACCCCAATCCCCTAGTTTAACAACCGTACATCCTTCCACTTCAATACAAAACCTATTTATTTATCGTTTATCATGAACGAGCACAGAAATTAAACCAAAGTCCTCATGGTTCAAGCCGCAGCTATAGGAGCAGCTGTAGCTGCATCCGTGCTAGCACTTGTGCAGTCGTCGACCCAATGCAACGCCTTCGTCAATCCTCCACAGGGTGAGCTTGACGATGGTGTTGTTGAGACCCGCGTGTGTATTTATTGTGCAAGGTCTTTCGCCTTTTCTTTTGTTGAAAACTTGAAAACGTACCGCCGAATGTATACCTCTGGTCCTGCTTGATCGCTGGTGAACTTGCGTGCTTTGCTGACGTACACTGCTTGTGCCGAACTGCTGCTTACCAGCACTACCCGCGATAGAGTCTACTGCGTGTTTGCTTGTTATACTGCCTTGCCAGCTACTGTTTGCCGTAGACTACTGCTGTACGAATCGTATGATACGCTTACGTACGAGAGGCGCATATTCTGCTAATGCGCTGGTTTGAACGCGCTTCGCAGTTTGGTAGTTGGTGCGGTAGGGTGCAGCCGTACAGGACACCTAATTTTAATGAGCAGCGTGCAGCGATTCAAGAGCACGCTGTGACAGAAGGACACACCGAGACGGACGCTCTTTAAGGTGCCAAACATTGCTCTTATCTGTAGTGGGTAATGCATGGGAGCGGCATGCCGATTTGACCACTCTCAACAAGTCAAATGCATAATATAAATATTAGTCTATAGTCTAGACTATAGCGGGGAGCACAGCGAGGCGGCGGAATACGAGTTTGTGAATGCAGTGGGCATTAGGCATACGTACGTACGGACAGACCGCGTGACCTGTAGCTACAGCAGTAGTACGATACTGTACGTACATACCAGGAGCAGGTTAGAACAAACACCACCTTCCCAGGTGGTCGTGGGTTGCGCAGACGAGTAGACATGAAGCAAAGATGTCGGTAGACGGCACTCTTGACTTTCGACGGATGGCCGTCAAGGACCGCTCCATACTACACTAAAACCGGTATATTTACGTCTGAACAGGCCTTGACGGGACAAAACTAGACCGTTAACCGACATATTTTGACATCAAGCATACATCCGTAGCGCTACCAAGGCGTCAGGCCGAAAGCATGGGGAGGTGTTCCGAAGACCGTTCTTTTTCGATGATCACTTATCTCGTGTATTGTTCAATCGGGGTACCGTTCGCGATAACAGCCCGCACAAACGGGGAACACAAAGCCTAAAAAGCAAAACCTAAAAACGAAACCTATCAACCGAACAGACAGGCTTCGCTTTGCGGGGGGGGGGGGGGGGGGAAGAGACGAGGGCGTCCAAACGCAGCAAACACCTGAAACACAAAAAGCTAAAAAAAAAAAAAACTCCCGAAGCCAACGATCAAAAATGCGGCGCCATCACTGATGCATCATCCTGCTGCGGTAGAGGCGACGCCCAGCCCTGAATACAGAATGGAGTGTGCCCACACAACTAGCCGACCGTACCCTGCTGCTGCAAAGAGCACCGGTGCCCTGAAGCGCGATATTCCGGCTAGGCAAAGTACAGAGGCAGGCCAAACAGCATCGTCATCATTTACTAGAACACACAATGTTAGGTTGTACGGTTAGCACCTCTTAATTCGATCAGGGACGACGCCACGGGCCATAGTTTTGTCTGCGGTGATGGAAACTGCATTGCCTGGCACCCGCAGCATGCTATCCATGTATGATGTGCTCTCTGCCTTCTCTGTGTCTCGTCAAGGGGGCGTTGGTAGCTGCGGTTGCAGGCGTGGTGTCGGTCCTCGCCCGGGTGTGGGTCATCATTTTTGGATCATTCGCTTTTAGGATTTGCTTGCTCGATCATTTTTAATCCCCAATTTCCCAAAACACGAAGAAAAAATGGAACAAAAATCGGGCTCTTGGCGCCTCGCCGTAGATATATGGCCAATGCGAAGGAGCGAATCTTCCTATCTCAGCTTCGATTCTGTTTTGTAGGTTTTGTTTTTAGGTTCTAAGCGCTCCGTTTGTACGCACCCTAAGACATGGAGACTCGGATGTACAGAAATATGCATGGGAGGCGTTGACGTGGAATTTGTATAGATGCCCCCCCCCTCGCGTATAAGAAGCCCAGCCTGATGCAGCATTTCTATGTCTTGTTAGCCCGTTGCGAAGGGCCTGACTTAATGTTTGTTTTTTTTTAACTTAATATTTGAAAAATATTTTCCAGCTGGGTTTGATTTCGCGAAAAAAAAAAGTGATTCGCCTTCAGGCTGTTGCTTTCTATCGAGGAAACGGCGCATTGTGGGCATTGTTCTTCAGATATCTGGGAAATCGGAAAAACGCAGCAAGGCACGCAACGCCCTGCTGATGAACACCGGCGAGAGCAGACGAGAGCGACGGCTTGCGCCGTGGCGTGCGCGCCGCCGCCAGCCTCTCCTTGTTTTTGATGGCCCAGCCTAGGAAGCTATCACTCTCAGGATCTCTTGGGTAGCCCCAACATGCCACGCGCGGAGCAGCAACGGCGATGAAGCTATCGAATTCTTGAGCGAATACTCGTTTTTGGCTCGTTGGGTCGGTAACCGTGCGGCTTGGCCGATCGAGCTGGTTGAAAAAATGGGTTCGCGGCCGCGATGATCTTTTTTGAGGCGCCACCGCCGGGGTACGATGTGCTGTGTGGCTTGTAGGCGCGGGCGCGGCTATTGCCCCGGTCGCCTCTTCGTTGATGTTCGTGTTTTATCGCCTCGATCGTGGTCGTCGAAGCGGCAACAAAAAAAAAACGGCACCAGGCTGCCCCGGGTGTTATCCCACCCTGAACATGCCACGTCAAGTTGGGCCAACTCTCAAATTGGATCCGATTTTCAAGCAAAATATACGTTTTGGGAGTTCACGTTTTTTTCTTGTCCGATTCCAGTTTCAGAAATGCCGAAGTCATATTTTTTGTGTGCAGGTGCCTTCTTTATGTTCGTTAGACCAAACGAATCCAAATTAGATTTCGCATTTTTTTCCAAGCTGCGCTTTTTTAATCGTTAAACCGGACCCTAATTCCAAGGCGATAGTTTAACAAAGGGTTTCCAAATACAAATTAGTATGTTTGCTGACCGGATAGATCTTCGTACCGTCGCTGTGTGCAAGAAACGATTAATAAAGTAGTTTATAAAAAATGTTTTAAGGACGTCAGCCGTGAATTCGACGAATTCCGGATCAATACTCATCTTTGCAAGCTTCGTTGTTGCTACTTGTTATATGTATATGTATAATTGTGTTGTTTTTTTTCCCCTTCGGGCACATCTTTCCGTGCTCGCACCTTTGTCCGAAACGTCGGGTAGGGTGGGCACAATTCGACCGTCAGGCTCACGTTGCCGGAGGTTTGGGCGCGATCCGTGCAGAGTGTCGCGCGTGGCAAGCCTTTTAAACTTTTTTGGCCTTGGGCACACTTAAGGCAAATCCCCGGGTTTCCGCAACATCCCCGGGGTTTGGGTTCATGCATCCCCTATCCCCGTGTACGCACGTAAGATTTGGATGCAAACCGGTATTTTCTCTCTCGTAGAGGGTACACGCATATTTCCCATTTTTTGCACAGAGCACCACGCTACGATCCTGCCTACCAGCAGCAGTCCAGCCCCCAATTAATCGCAGCAGCAGCCTGCAACTCTATGCCCGTGCGGCTGCTGTTGTTGTAGGTGAATACTTTGATCGGAGCCTGCGATGCTCTACCCGCCTATACGCCACTACATCTCGCTGCTGCTGCTTCTGCTGCTTCTGTCAAGTGGCATGCCGGCGTAAAGTGTAAGGATCGTTTGAATATCACATTAGTACTTGAACGGTCCTTATATTTATGTTCATGTTGGTGTTCTCCTTGTATGATACCGTACCATTCCAAGAGAGCACAACGATACAACTCTGCCGCACAGCAGCAGCGGTAGGCAATACCATTTATGTAAGATCACAGATGACAGACAGCAGACAACATGCGGAGAGCACAACGCTACAACGCTGCTGCACAGCAGCAGCGGCAGGTGACACCATTTATGTGCGCTTGGCGTGTCCTCGCTATGCTGCGGCGAGTTGCTTGTGTCGAAACCTGTCATAATTTGTCATCCCACCATACCGCACGTTTTTGCTGTGCTGCCGCTCTGGGTGCGCGTGTCCATCGATGCGTAAACATAAGGACCTTTGCAATAGTAACAATTTAGATACCAACCCATCCTTGTACATTTACGTCCACAGAGGCAGTTCTTTAACGAGTATTTTTCTGTTTTTTTGCGAAGATCGCAGATGGCAGACAGCAGACAACGTGCGGAGAGCAAAACGCTACAGGTAGGACCATGTACGTGCGCGTGCTGTATCCTCTCTTTACGGCGGCGAATTGTCTTCTTTTGTCACAGCATATGTCACGTGTTATTGTCCTCTTGCCCCCTCGTTCTCAATACGTGCCGCATCTCACGCCACGCGTGCTCCTTCTCGCTTCCTGGCGGTTCCTAATAAGCTAGAGTTTAAATTGTGACGCTCTTCTCGAAATCATACATATCATACGGTGTAAGAGTTTTGTCTGTGTTATCAAGTGGTGCTGTGTGTATTTTCTCAAGAACAGATCGGTCATGGGCACGTCTATATCAAGTATACCCAAAAAATGCTAAAAGTACTGCTATTGAGTACACCCAAGAAGTACCTTTTTGTGCGGGTGAAATGCGAATTCATTATTTTTCCGGGCATGTTTTTTTTGTATTTATTACAAAAAAAAAGGTCATCGCGTCGGGTAGTGAAAATAATGTGTCCTTGCGCCACTCCCCCAGGCACTTACTTCCCGGAGGGGAACCTTGTATACTATACGAGCTGGGCTGGCTGTCAAACTGACATGCCGTACTCCAGCCATAAAATTCGAACCACTGGGAGCTCAATGTTCCTGAAAATTCCTGAAAACATTCTTGGAATCGGCCAATCAACGCGCGTATGCGCAACCACGTGTCTTTGCTACAGAGCGGGTTTCAGCGTTTAGAAACTTCACGGCACCATATCGTACTGGATTTAGTGAAGGTGACACCGTTGTTTTTTATTAAAAAAAATGCTGCGCAATTTTCAAATTTGGGTTTGCTTGGCTGTCGTCACATGGTCACGCTGGTGCTGCCTCACACACAACACACAACATGCCACCAAGCGCGCCAACCAAGCAGCGATGGCTGCGAACCTCTGTAGCTAGAGTATTCGAAGATGCGAGCACCGGGAAGGGATGCCTGTCGATACGAACTCTCTGGGTGAAAACTGGGAGCTTCTGTTGCATCTTTTGTTGAACGTAAACTTTGTGTTTTTCCTCTGCAGCTGCACGAGTGTACTCGTACATGCCTGAGCATGTCTTGCTACGTACAACATACGAACTCGTACGTACATGCATAATACGTCGACTTCGCTCTCTGAACGCGTCTATTTCATGATTTTGTCACCCGGCAAACACGGTTGCTTTCGAGTGTCTTTTGGTTGGATGTGGTCGGTGTTCTGTCCTCAACAAAAACAGGAAATATCGGACGAGATCTTGGGCAGATTTGAGCGAAACTGGTGCGCGATTTGCGCATACACAGCGCAAATCACATGTGTTTTTGATGAAATTTTGACGAGTGGTCCGCAAGACACATATGAAGATAATGCCTATGGTTCTTGTTCTTTTTCTTTTCTTTTTTTCTCTCATTTTTTCACGAATAATCCAATTCTCGAAAGTCCTTCATCGGGCATAACTCGGCCAAAAGAAAAGAAGAGAAAAAAGAACCATAGCTATCATGGTAGTATATGTTATTGGAACAGGTTGTCATTTTTTTGTGGAAAACGATCATGAATTGGGCTGTGCAGCCTCGGTTGAACACACTCCCCACCCTCTTGGCCGGCCCAGCTCGTGTGGGTGAGATTTTTATTGGGAGGGGTCCTATTTTTTATCCATTATAATGGTTAGTGTTGGTGTTTTTACTTCAGGTGGGGAATCTTGAGCTAGATCTAACATCATACTTCGAAGTATCTATTTTATATATTTATTTCTGTAGTTTCCACAATACTGCTCTATCATATACATGGTAGGTGGTTTATTTTGTTTTTTCTCCCCCCCGCTTTAATATCGGGAGGAGTACGAGTACAGAGTATTATTCGTCATCTAATATGTTAATATGTTGATATTAATACAGGATTCGAGAAGAAAAGTCGGCTACTCCCCAAAAAATCTCTGTGGGACACGATTTGTTCTGGCTCTTTTTTCGTCAAGCGGCCCAATTGGTCAATTTTCATCAAGCCTCGGTCAACATAGTCCACCAACCACGATCGACCTTCGATCTCGAGATGGAGACATCCCACGACCACCCCTCTTCGTGCGTGTAGGTGACAGCGCCGAAGAGTTCATGCTGATTCGTGTTCTAGGGCGTGAGAGGTTGCCCACGGTGTCCTGCGGTTTTCCGTCAAAATACGCCTAAAAAAAAAATGGCAATTTCTCGTTGGCAGACGACCGAGAGTCTTTCGTCTCTGTTTTCCGCACACCAGCCGCCAAGTGTAATTTTAGCAGAGGCCTGGTCGGCACCCGCCTCACATCACCGGCCGCAGTGCGAGCACTGCACACCAAGGGCGCGTCGGAGCCCCTGACAGGGCCGCCATGTTCAGATTTCACGACGCCGTCGTTGAGTCTGTCGTTGGTTTCGTCGAAGGAAATGCGTGGAGCACACAAACTTACGCCGCTTCCAATCCAACATCTGCTCGAGAATGTCTCAAGCAGGTGATGCCCAAGAAGGCCGCCAGAAATACTCTTTGTTTTTTCGGGAAATATCGGAGAGTTCCAAAAGCAAATCTGAAAAATCGGGCCCGCGCGTCATAGACAACCGTCCAGGTTCAAGGCTGACTGGTATCTCCAGAATTTTCAACTGTTTTGTTAAATATCGGCTTGCCATTAGCACTGGTCTTAGATATATGCCCAGCGGGGTGCGTAGGGCCACGAGACCACAAGATTTTGGACTTAGTCGACCAAGCACACGGGGTGCTACGTATCATACGCACGTTGGCCTATACGCTGGCCTACACCCTCGAAGTGGAAACTATCTGTACAAAAAAAGCGTGTGTCCGAAATACCACCCATCTTTTCCATCGCGTCAACACCATCGTCGCCGTCATCGTGCTTACATCCGCAACTTCTCGGCATGACGGGGTTGTTTTTGCCCCCCACGCACCACTCCGCCCAGCAGGCCTAGCACCCTTAGCCAAAACTAACCCTGCAGTGACCACTTCCACAACCAGCACCACGGCGCGGGTGTCGGCGGTCGAGCGGTGCGGGCGACCAAGGTTTCTTGAGATGGCTACGGGAGGCGGGGGGGGCGCAGGGGCCAGGGGGAAGACGAGGGTGCTGTTTGTGTGCCTTGGCAACATTTGCAGAAGGTGGGCAGTAGGGTTTGTGGGTGGAATCGTAGTCATGCGTGAATACGCCGTACAATTGCGAGGACAACAGGGAGTGCGGGGTTGCGTGCTGATTCTGGAGAGGGTGGGATGAGTTGGGATGGAAAGCCTGCGGGCGAGTGTGGAGGCGGCAAGGGGGGGGGGGGGGGGGGGGGGGGGAGGGAGGGGAAGGGGGGGGTGTACTCATTTCATGCATAGCCGTAGTCTTAATTAAGACCATTGACCCTCGCATACCATACCTGAAACGACGGGACGGAGTACGTCGGGTTTTTACTGACCAGGCAGACATCGCGTGCACCAAACGCGAGGCGCGGGGAGGTGTTCGCCGAGGGGGGGGGGCGGGGGGCAGACGGTACTACTGTTCGTGTAACTTGGCGGTATTTGCATGAGGTGGGTAGGGGCGGTGAGTTGAGTTGATATGGCTTACTGCTGTGTGGCGGTCTATGTGGTGCCGCGTCAGGATAGCTGGCGAAAACTTATGTGTAGAGCTGTTGTAGAGTGAATCATTGACACACGCGCTGAAACCGTTGCAACCCCCGGAGGTCCTTCGTGATTATGGGTGACGGTATGGTATGATGTGGAATGGGGTGAAATGCAAGAGGGTAGGATGATGTGATATGGTATTGCATGGTGCGGTGCGGTGCGGTGTTGTGTTGTGTGGTGTGGTGTAGTGTGGAATCGTAAGGTACGGTATGTTGTTGGTATGGTATGGTATGGTAAGGTATGGTATAGTATGGTATGGTATGGTATGGTATGGTGTGGTGTGGTATGGTTTGGTATGGTATGATACTGTATGGTATGTTGTTGGCATGGTATGGTATTTTATGGTACGGTATGTTGTTGGTACGGTGTGGTATGGTATGGTGCATAATGCGACGCAACGTAGATGGCACGGTGATATGGTGGTTGGAGGTCCACCGCCTCCACCCCGCCTGCCCGCTCCGCCCTTCTCCGTGTGCGCCACGGGCAATTTAGCGGGGGGGGTTCCATGTTGCTGCTGCCCTCCGTGTTCATCGATGTTTACCGGACGACTCAGCTACTGCCGTGAAAGCCTATCGACCGTCTAGACCCCTTGACAACGTCTTCTCCACTGCTAAAATTATTCCGTACTAGTTCCAAAAAAACGTGGGTGCAGTTGTTGAAAGGAATCACCTATCGCTAACGTTCCCCCCCCCTCGGCCCACCCTCTGCCTGATCTCAGTCCCAACCCCGCCTACGCTTGGTTATTTGGTCTTTTTCACCTGCGTTGTGTTTTCCTTTGTTTTTTTCTTCTCGGTGTACGCCAACAATAACTAAACCACGACGACGATACCGAACAACAACAACGACGACGATGATGGCGCCAACAACGACGACGACGACCAAACCGAACACAGCCCGACGGCGGAAGCCGTGTTCAAGCAGGTGACCTCTAAGGCCGGACGCTCCGACCAGTTCGACATCGATTCTTGCGGCACGGGCGGGGGCAGCCCCAACTGGTGAGGGCGCGGTGACACACTGGAGACCTGACCCTTTAGAACATATTAGGCCCTCTTGAAATAGACGCAAGCTGCGGTAAAGGTTTACCGTTGTCTTTCTGAGGCGCCTGAGTTGACGAGCTCCGTAGTTCTCCCCTCAAACTGAGTTTTGGGGAAGCCGAAGCATTTTCCGATGCACAATCCCGATGTCTTAGGTAGACAACCAAAGTTCTTACACGCAAAAAAAAAAAGTTCGTTTTTTCCCGACGGGTTTGGGGTTAAGGATCTCCGTCGTTCCCGAAAATGTTTCAGGCCAAAATTACTACCTCCTTATCGTATCGTGCATCAATAGGAAGTGTGACCCTGTTGAATGTGTGTACTTATACGTAACGTGTGACCCTGTTTGAATAATGTACTTGTACTTAAATGTGACCGTGTTTGAATAATGTACGTATCTTGAGCAAAATTGACTCCCCCCTCAGGCAGTAAAATATCTTACGATTTGATATTTTTTACTTGGGTTGGATAAAATGGTTGATAGCCGTGAATACGGCTGGGTTCCGAGAAGGTTCCTGAGCCCGGTATCCAGGGGGGGGGGGAAACCCGGAGAGTGCATTCCGCACAAATTTGGAGTCGTTTTACGGTAGCCTCCCCTCTTCCTTCCCCCCCCCCCCCCCCCCCGAACGTTTCTTTAAGGAAATGGCCGTTTTTGAAAGCAGTTCTCGCCCGTATCTCGTGGAATACGACCGCTCTCGTTCGATAGTCGTTCGATGGTCGTTCGATAGTCGTTTGCAAACAAGAAAGTCGTCGTTCGATAGTCGTTTGTTTGCAAACAAGAAAACGTTCTCGTAAGATAGTATCTTTGTCTAGCATCCTTCCGCGAGTCAAGCAGTCATGAAACGTTCGCTGAATAAAAAAATAGCTGTTTTTTTGGAGAGGGCAGTATCGTAGAATCAGTCGTAGTCGATATCCCTCGTGTGTAATCACGCTTGTGGGGTGGGTGAGTGGGTGGGTGGGTGGGTTGGTGGGTGGGTGGGTGGGTGGGGGTAAGTGTTGGGGTTATACCAGGTACAGCAGTATACGGCTAGGGCTAGGGTGGGTCCGGCCAGACCAAAGTGTCAATACTAAAAAGACGTGTTAGCAACCATTTTTTCGAATCTAAACCACGTGCTTGAGGGGGGGGGGGGGGGGGGGGGGGGGGGGGCTGGAACCCCGCCCTTGCAGCACCTCTGCACCGCAAACCAGGCAGTATGTATGCCAATGTGCAACAGCGCTTTTATGGCTGTCTGTGTGTCCACTTCCAGGTAATTTTGTTTTTGTGCTTACGCGGGTCTACCTGCGTTCTTGCTTGCTTGCGTACGTGCTTGCTGAAACTGCCGGTCAGGTTCCAGGAAGGGGGTCACAGCTACCACGAGGGCGACTCTCCCGATGCGAGGATGACGGCCGCGGCGGCTGGGCGAGGCGTGAAGCTCGGGGGGGGGTCGCGGCCGCTACGGCCGGCGGACTTGGAAGAGTTTGACATCATCGTTGGAATGGTGAGGACAGTTTCCAAGATGGTATTTATAATCACTGGAGACGGGCGTGTCGAGACCTGTTTTTTTTTCCCGTGTCCCCCGTTCCACGCCACCCCCCCCTCCCCCCCTCCCATAGTTCCTTCTCTCTCTCTCCTCCCCCCCCCCTTCTTCCTCCCCCCTCCCCCGCCCCCGTTTCATGTTATATTTTGCTCTTTTCCCCAAGCGATCGCTATACTAGGAGATAGATTATGGCCACAACATTATAATGGTAAACAAGAAACGGGATACGATAACCAAAACTTTTTTTTTCAAAGCGGTATATGGAACACATGTAGTGCGCACCAAAACGTTGAAAATGTCTCTTACTCGGTGTAGGAACGGCGGTGCTCCTTCCCGAAAGAGACGCGTGGTCAGTGGTCAAATGAGTAAGGTAACCAAGCATTCAACGATAGTCCCCGTACCCCTTCCTCCCCCACCCTCCCCCTCTCTCCTCCCGACCTTCTGTGCCGCCCCACCCTCCCACCGCCGAACCTGTTCCCCCAAGGATCCTGCGAATACGGAGGCGATCTCTACCGCCGCCAAGCACTGGGGCAAGAGCGAACTGGCCGCCGCGAAGACGAGGACGATGACATCGTATTGTCGCAACAGCCCCGGCTTCAAAACCGTTCCCGACCCCTATTACGGAGGCCCGCAGGTAAGTTGCGCCCCACCTCCTTCAACCCCCGCGCACCCCATCCTCCACCCACCCACCCCCACCTACCCCCAACCAGGATTCTATATTCTTCCGTGCGCTTCGCTGCTCTATTTTTGTACCCGTCGTGTCCTTGTTTGTCTCCTGAGAGTATGAGTTCAACCTCAACCATGCTCGTTGTATCCACTTCGTGTGCATCCCCTAGCCCAACACGCCTGATATATATCAGATTCAATCCCGCTCCATAAACCCCAGATTTCCTACGGCCAATCTACTTTTTGTGTGTTTTTGTTTTCATTACCAAGGCCACGTCGACGGAAGAGATACTCGAAATTTGACCTACCCCCTACCCCTTCCCTTCTTCCCCTCCCCTCCCTCCCCTCCCCTTCCCTCCCCTCCCCTCCCCTCCCTTCCCCTCCCCTCCCCTCCCCTCCCCTCCCCTCCCCTCCCCTCCCCTCCCCTCCCTCCCCTGCCCTCCTTTCCCCTCCCCTCCCCCCCCCCCCCCCCACCTCCTCTCCCATCCCCTCCCCTCCTCCTCCCCTTCCGTTCCCCTCCCCTCCCCTCCCCTCCCCTCCCCTCCTCTCCCTCACCCCCCCTCCCCTCCCCCTTCCGTTCCGCTCCCCTCCCCGCCCCCACCATCCCCTCCCATACCACCCCCTCCCGTACCATTCCCTATCATCCCCTCCCCCCCCCCTACCTCGACTGTGTTGGTTATCACGCTATTCAGGGGTTCGAAACCGTACTGGACCTTCTGGACGACGCCTGCGAAGGTCTGCTAGAAAAGTGCATTTCCGGAGACGCCTAATAACTTGTTCTGTAAAATAGTACCAGGTACCAGGTACATTTTTTTTCAAATACGCCAGCTGTGAATCTGACCGATTGAGCTTGGTCGATACTCGTTTTTTGCGGACTGAGTGGTCATTGGCGAAGCACTTCTTGAAGCCAAGAAGGACGCTCGGTCAGACTTGAGCGCCTAAAACGCTTCGTCGCTTGAGAGCCTAAGACGCTTCATCGCTTAATGTATCTTGGGGTGGCGAGCACAATGATTCACTCTTGAACATCGAGAGCCCTTAATCGTGAGATTGAGTAACGAGAACGCCCACTCCCTGAAGTACACGAGAACGCTCAGCCACTCCAGTGAACGGAACGTTTTCAACCGCGTGAATGTATGGCAACGCGTGGCATTGGCGATGCGACATGGGTGTGTGGATCGTTTTCGAGAACAACACGAAAAGATAATGCGAATGAGCTAGCTGGCGGGGCTTTTATGATACACAGCGGAAGTAATGTAGAGGCTGGTTCACGTTGAAGAAAAAAACCCACGTTTGTTCCCCGGCAAATGTCTACGCCGCTTTTTCGATTCAGACCGTGACATTTTGCACACACACGTCTTCTACGTGCCCTTGCGAAGACCTCATCCGATTTTTTTTCTTGTTTTTTTTTGTTTTTCGTTTTTTTTTTCGCCTGATTTTTCGTCAGTTAGTTATATTTTTCGGAAAATGCGGACCACCTTAGCCCAAATATTTTCGGCAAAAAAAACAGAAGGAAAAACCCCAGAGGGTCTGAGCTCGGGATGGGGCATGTAGAACACGTGTGCAAAATTTCAGGGTCTATCTCTCACAAGCGGCGCGGACATTTGGACTTTAGCGCGTAAAAATCAGTGAAGATACCTTTATTTATATTTTTCCCCATCATCCGCCGGAGGACAAGAAAAAACAGAAAAAAAGGCGCGTTACTTCCTTTAAATGACTTGTTTTTAGTGTAGGATCCATTTTTTTCGCTATTAATACGTAGATTCTGCCTAATGTTGTACACAGGTGGGTCAGATCTTCGATTATTTGCGCGAAAAATGTACAGGCATGCCTTGGAGTGTACGTCCAACCAGATCGTGCAAAAAGGCGATGCAAATTTCTTTTTCGCGACCGCTCGCTGGTAAAAAGCCTTGAACACGGTTGAAAAACATTGAAGGCCTGTCATTGGTCGATACGACTTTCGCTCCGTAAAATAGGCTCGAGGCCGTTCTTTTGTTGGATATTTCACCCTCTCCCTCTTACACTAGTCACGGGGGTCACTATGATACCAAATACTGGCTCTCTTTGACTAGATATTGCGAGCGGTATTCATCCCCATTCGTGGGGGAGATAGTCTAATTTGTTGGTTGGTTTTTCTTCTCACTTGAACCAGCTTGTTGTACATGCAGTCTATATGCATTCCTGAAAACTTGCGTCGTTTTTGCGCATTGATGAACTCTCGCCTCGAGGACTTTATGGACATACTTCGTATAATAATGTGTTTAAAGAGGCTTTGACGGGTGGATGTCCTCACGTATCATGCCTACATGTATGCCTTGGCGGGTCATCGATGTAATAATGCGCCTAAAGAGGTACTGAATGTAGCTTTTTTAGCGAGACAACTGCCAAACCGTCAACCAACATGTTTGGTCCGGGTGGGCTGGCGGGCGGAAGTCTCAACCGCGGGTACACAGCAACTTTTGTCTTGCGTGTTTGACCTGCGGTTCGCCGAACATCTCACGGTGCTTCGCGCTCGGTGCACGCGATGCTTGCCCAGCGGGCTGGTCTCGGTGAAACCCCGACGTGCTCCGCCCCCCGGCATTGCGGGAATGCGAGAGTCTATGGCCATAAGACTGTGGACGCACATGCTACAACAACAACAAACAACAACAACAACAAACAACAACAACAACAACAACAACAACAACAACAACGACAACAACAACAAACATGATAAGAGGTATACCGTTTTTTGGCTATTTCGTGTTCTGAATGACGGTGCTCCTTAGCCCAAAATCGCCAGAATTGCGCCATTTTTTTTAGCCTGATTCTCGTTGCTTTTACCTAATAATGGTAAGGCCATGGGACTTTTCATCCGCGGGGGTCGCGTATCGGTTTTATTTTTCTCTCCGCACAACAAATCGGTTTGTTGGTGGGGGGGGTCAAGACATGTCTTTAAACTCTCCTAATTGATGAAACGTACCATTAGAAAAACACTTCCTCTGGCGGACCTCTATGGTAGCACGCGTCTGCGCCCGTGCATGAAATGAGTGCACCCCCCCCCCCCCCCCCCCCCCTGTAACAACGCAGAGCATGGCTCAGAACACAAGAATTTTGGGATTATTGCAAGGATGTTTCTGTTGGAAGGCGCTTCTTCTCCGCAGCTGCGGGGTCCGGCCCCAGTTGAGAAGTGTCAGAGGACCCAATAAGTGCTCTTCACCTCCCACACACATCTGGTTCGAAGTAAAAGCTTTTCGTACTCTGATGTCTGGCTTTCTGCTCTTTCTTGCCTGCACTCTCTCCGCCGATCTCAGACGCGCGTGCTCCGGTGTTGGGGCCCGCACCTCCTTAATTTGCTAACGCTCCTCATGTTAAATCAGGTCCCAGGATCTTATCAGATGCCGAACCAACGACGCGTGCTGCCTTAGAGGTTAGCATTTTTCGTCGGAGATAAAATATTTTTCTGAATGACGGCCCCGGCTTCTTAACCCAAAATCGTCGGGAATGGGCCATTCTTTTTTTTTCGAGCGTGGTTCTCGTTGTGTGCGTAGACCATGTGGGATTTTCCATCCGGTAGCAGCTTTATTATTTTTCGTCCCAAAACACTTTTTTGGTCCCCGAGAGGGCAAGATTAAGCTCCAAAAATGAGTTAAAACCTCAGAAAAAGTAGTGGTACACCTCTCCAGATGATCGTAGCCTTGTTTTGCTACCCCTAACACAGTACACCTATTTTTTTGTCTGCTTTCCTGTCTGTCTAGCCGCACCCCCCCCCTCCCGGACGGTTTCACACCGCGATGCCGTGACTCACCCCCCCCCCCCCCCCCTCTCGCCCCTACGCTCAAAAGATGGAAACGATTTGTCAACGCCCATACTGCGGGACCCGGCTGTTTCCCTATTTGCCCCCTCTTAACCACTTGGCCTTTTTTTCGAGCCCTCTGATCCTTCTCAGAAAGAACCAGAACAAAAACATGGCCTGGGTGGTTTGCAAACCCGTTGGCGCTAGAAAAAACAGGCGCACATACTCCCCGGTATTTTGGTGGTCATCGACGCGGTACATCCATCCACACCCATCCCCTCGTCCCAACGGAGGGGCCAGGACTACGGGAGATAGGGCGGATGTTATGATGACACACCTTCCCCGCTTGTCTCTAACGGGTTTGAGTCAGTCGCACTCTACTATACTGGTAGTTACTCTGTTCCTCACCTCGAGGGACAAAAATGCTTTAATTCGTCGATTTGTTTGGGGCAGCGCGTGGCTACACGTAATCACCATGCGATTGATTGCGGGATGCATGATATAATATCGCAAAATTAAAACAGCTCTGCACACACGAAAAGTTAAAGAAGACCGCGCACATATGCACATATACAAAAGAACAGATAAGGGGTTCACTCGCCCGAGTGACCCCGAGCCCCCACTTTGAAGAAAAAAAAATGCTCCTCGAAAGGTGACCCAACCTCTACCTTTGCTTTTCTCGCGGGGGGGGGGGGGGGGAGGGGGGGACTCAGTTGAGACGTGTGCCTTAGCCGTTTTGACCATTGCCCACGCACATTCCCTTTCGAGACGGAGCAGCACCGTTTCTACTCCTAGCACAGAAGAGGGGGGGGGGGGGGCATGTCTGCGCCTTTTGTTTTCCTTTATTTCTATTTTGATGAAACGCACAGTATTTTAGAAAACCCCAGTACGTCAGAGCGCTGTCTGGGAGTTGGATGTAATTATTCCCTGAGGGTAACCAAGGGCACGTTGTAAGGGAGGTTGTCCCCTTTTTCACCCACCGCCGTATTTTCATCACTCGCACGAGTGATTCTCTGTACCCTTCACTGACCAAAGAAGACTTGAAACGCGAATATTTAGGCGCAGCGCGAAGCTTTACCATTACGTTGCGGATTTTCACATCGAAAAGAAAGTTAAAAACAACACGAAAAAGCTTAACGAGGAGACCGTCGCAAAGGAAGTTCACAGGGGGGGGGGGGGGGGGTATCACTCGCCGCGAATGACCCCGAGCCCCTGCGAAAGCAAAAAAGTCCCCCCCCACCCCCCCAACCGTGGCCCTCGCCTACCCTGGGTTTGGTCGATCTATCGGATCATGTGTATCATGTGCATCACAATGTGTAGCACAATGTGTATCACAATGTGTATCATGTGTACCATGTGTATCATGTGTACAATGTGTATCACACAATGTGTATCATGTGTATCATGTTCATCATGTGTACATCATGTTCACCACGTATCATGCACCGAGCTGTACCGAGCTGTGCTACTGTACTACAGTGCGAACGCTGCGAGCAGCTAGCTACTATAGAATACTGGCACTTGCATTTGCACTTGCACTTTCAAAGCAAATCCTCTTTCATTGCGCAAAGGGCGTGGTGCAGTGTGTGTGTCAATTCGAGGCTGCGTATTTTCATGGACAAGACGGCGTGATTATACGCAGCGCATTGTTGCCATAATCCGCGATCGCCATCCGTCCTCCTGCCTCCCCCGGGACGAAGGCGAGAGCGTTTGGCATGTCCATCACCGCATCTGAAGCGGGACCGCCATCGCCCCCGTAGCCCTGATAGGGGTCACGCCGTTCAAGAGGGGGAAGAGGGGCGGAGGGGGGTGGAGAAATCAGTGCGGGGGGAAGGGGTCAGGTGGCTGGGGGGGGGGGGGGGGGGGGGTACTCATATGTGTTGCTTGCCTTAGTCATTGACCATTGACCACGCATCCCTTTCGAGACGGGGCGGTTGGGGAGGGGGTTGTGGGTGGTGTTGGAGTGACAAAGAACTCTCTTCAAAATGGCAGATGCACTCCTGATGCAGCAGGCCAATTCAACCGCGGTGACCACCCTCGCCTAGCCTCCTGTCCCGGCTGAACTTGAGACCGCACCACCTGGGGTGGCCCTTCCGACCTCGTCCACCATCCCAATCCACCCCACCCCAACCCAACCTACACCATCTACGCGTTTCTATCCACTCACCCCACATGCACGCCCTCGCCCATACCCACGCCCATTGGGCCAAGGCTACCGTATTGTAGTATCATGCTTCCTTTTTCACCGCTGTATTCTGAGCCACTCGCGCGAGCGACTCTGTACCTCCACAGACGAAAATACTTTTTGTTTGGATTATTTTGCTTTGCACAGGGTAGCTAACCATTCCATTGCCGATTTTCGTTTCGCAAATCAAAACAACTCGCCAAAACTTAACACCGCGCGCGCAAAGAAAGGAACAGCGGGGGGGGGCGGGGGGGGGGGGGGGGGGTCACCCGCGCGAGTGACCCCGAGCCACTTCAAAACAAAAAAAGTCCCCTAAAGGGAGACCCTTACGGTACCGTACTCTGGGTCATTGACCCGCACCCGCGACGATAGAGGTAAGCTAGGACTTTTCGCTTGAAATGTTTTCTGAATGATGTTTTCCTCTTGACCCCAAATCGTCGGAAATATTATCATAGGTCATTTTTTTTTTTTTGCGTGATTCGTTGCTTCTAACCTAATGATATAGCCCAGATTATGGGACTTTTCATCCGGGTGTACTCAAGAAGCAGTTTTATTCTTCTGCCACAACAATTTTTTTTTTTCGGTTTTGCTGGGGTAAGACATGTATCTTGAGCTCCTAATTGAGGAAACCCCCTCTGAAAGAAAAACTGGTGACGGACCTCTATCGTGGTGCTCACGCGTCCAACCGCAGAAGCTATTACTCGCCCCACCCCCCCAACACGCATCTTCAATTTAATAACGATATGTCCATATCCTCACCTTGCCTCCTGTCCCAGCCGATTTCGAGATCGCGCCACCTGGGGTGAGCCTTCTGATCTTTCCCCCGTGGAACTCGGCCACATAGACCGCGTCGTTCCCGTCGATCGCGATGCCTTTCGGGAAGGCTAGGGACGCCGAGATCGCCCTCCCATCGTCGCCCGATGAGGAGGACACGCCAGAGTCCCAGCTGCCGGCGACGAGGCGCACCTTGGCGTCCCCTCCTCCCTGAGGGAAAATGCCCTTCAGAACCACGCCCTGGGTGATGAATTGGGGTGTGGAAACATGAATGGGGTTGTTGTACCAGGTATGTAAGTGCTTCTACGTGTAGCGAACTATGGGTTCCGAATCTGACGGTTTGTTGCTTTCCTATCTACTGCGGAAATGCGAACGCCTTTTGGAGTTGCAGAGTCCGATGTAGCAGTACGGGGCGGGGAGGGGGGACTGATTCCACGATAGCCACCATCCAAAACCAGCGATTTTCTTCAATGAACGTTCCATGGCCGCTCGGCACGAGGACGGATGCTATGAAAACAACGTCTCTTCAAATATATTGTGTTGCAAAGGAAGGGGCTGGGGTGGCAAGGGACACCGTATTTCAGGAGATACGGCCGGGAGCTGGTTTCGAAATCGGCGTTTTCGTTGAAGAAACGTTGGGGGGGGGGGGATACCGTAAAGAACGAGTCGGGGTTGACAAAATGTTTTTGCCAATTTCAAACAAAGACAGACACGGATTGAATGAGAGGACACGTCGATGTGAGCAAAGCGGCATGCCCCCAACAACGCCTATGGACTGCACGGTATGTATATAGACACGCTTCCATATTAAATACGTGAGAAGATGGCGGCTCGTGAGTGCACCCCACCCCTTCCTAGCCATAGCACGCAATCGTTCCCGCAAGAGTGCTCACAAGAGACGCCCAGGGCTAAGGTAGGGCGGACATTTTTTTTTTTCGTTTTTTTTGCAATGGCCCGGGGACTGGTTCCACGTTTTTCTTTTTACCGAACGTTTCATGGCTGCTCGACACAAGGAAGGATACAGTTGAAAAAAAAAAACTACCCATATATTTCCTTGGGTGCAAAGGTCTGTCGATCAATGACGTCGGGGTGTCGAGGGACCACACCGCATTTCAGGAGATACGACCGGGAGCTGGTTTTGAAACCGGCGATTTCGTTAAAGAAAAGTTAGGGGGGGAGGGCTACCGTAGAACGACCCCCGGGGTCACCCACGCTCAAGTAACCCCCCCCCCTGTTATTTTGCTGTGTTCAGCTCCGTGATGCTTTAAGTTGACGATCTTGAGGGTCCACAATGGAAAGGGTAAGCTGCACACTGCGCCAAAACAATCGACGCGCGCACGTGCGCTCTACGACATACGGAGGAGTGCGCCACTGTTTTTGAGAGAGACAGGTCCCTCGCTTTCGGAGCTTAATCAGACCTCTCCCTCTCGATTAATAAAACCGATTTGCAGCAAGAGTAAGACGAAAAAAACTTGCCGACCGGATGAAACATCTCCCGTGGTTGACGCGTGCTACGATAGAGGTATATAGCAGTTTTCGTGTGATATGTTTTGTGAATGACGGGGCTCCTTAACCCAAAATCTTCGGAAAATACGCCCCATTTATTTTGTTTTAGGCATGATTCTCGTTGTGTACCTGGGCGCCAAGGGCGCCAAGGATTTTTTTTATCCGCGGTGTCAGCAGATTTATTTTTGTCGAAATCAGTTCTCGGGATGAGAGGTCTTAAGCTCCCCCCAAATTGAGGAACACCTCAGAACAAAAGTGGTGCACCTCTATATCGTATCACGCGTCTACGCTCGTTTAGCCAGTGAGAGACAGGGTCACTCGAGTGCGAGCGGTGGAAACCCGGTAGTGTAGAATGGCGGTATTAACATCCCCCATACTAATGGCATGCCGCTTCGACACACAAAATGCCTTGTTAGGCGGTCACTTTTTTTTGGGGGGGGGGCGGGGGCGGGGGGGGTTGCACAGTGGCATATGCGAGTGACCCCCGTGTCCCTTTACGATCTTCAGCCTGTGTGCGCGTGCTGTTTTTTTATTTTTTGCTACTACTTTAACCCGCAATGGTATGGGTAAGTTACGATGCGCCAAAAAACCATCGCCTACAGATAAGGGTCTTGTTGAGCTGTACAGAATCACTCGTGCGTGTGGCTCAAACAACTCGGTATTGAAAATGTCTGTGGGTATATCATAGCACGCCCCCTACTCTGGCCTTGGTCAAGAGAAGAACATATATGTCTATTATAATGTTGATGATCGAGAAAAATCGTCCTTCTTTGGTGTTGAAGGGTTATTCTCAGAGTTCTTAGAATCGAAAGCTTTATATTCCCAGCCAAAATAATAACTTTCGTACATGGATATTGTTTTGGAAGTTTGTACTCAAAACACGCAGGCGCTCTGTCATAAGTATTTCAATTTTTTTCAGCAGGATGCAAAATCCGCGGAGAGCTTTCTCTGGCGTGTATGTCTTTAGGGAAATCCGGCTTTTTTATCTAGAAAGTTTCTGGAAAATTTGGATATTCTTGACAAAAAGCTTCGCTTCGACAAGAGTATGGCCTTTCTATTATTCCTTAGAAAAAGCTCACCTGCACGTAGGTGGTCATGTAGACGATGCCGGAGCTGTCGACAGCCAGACCCCAGATCATGAGCGGCGCGTGCACTTGGTCCCCTTCCTTGAAGCTCATGTTGCTCATGTTCCATTCCAGCTGTCGTTAGTAATAGCGTGGTGGAGATGGACGGCAACATGCCACAGCAAGGGGTCATGTCGCGGTGACGGGGGGGGGGGGGGGGGGGGGCTACTCATGTGTTGCGCTTCCACTTAGTTATTGGACCATTGGCCACGCACCCTATTTGAGACGACGTACCGTTCCTTTCCCTAGTAGAGACACCACCAACAATTGAGCGTTCATTACGCTTTTTCGATGTATTACAATATCTACCTGTTGCTAATCTTATAATCTCCTTCCTGTTTGGCCGTCTGTGGCCACCATTAATCTCCCCTAAAATGGCGATCGTTTCCTCGCTACTCTATCTATGGCTACTAAAACGTTGGCACGTCACATCCTTCCATTTTCCTTATCTCTTCCTCAAGCGCAGGTGCGTTCCTCCGTGTACACTTCACGCCCAGCCACTTTATTATGTGGGTTCTACTCTCGCCTGCGTTGCCTCAAAGACAGCTCTGTGCACCTTCGTTTCCTCCATCCGGCTACTGGTATACCTCTTTATTCTTTCTGGCAGGTCCAGCTGGGGGGGTACTCATTTGTCGCTTGCCCCTTGGTCATTGCACCATTGAACCACGCCCCCCGTTCGAGACCGAGCACCGTTCTTACTCCCAACAGAGGCACCACCAAGAATTGGGTGGTCATTACGTTTCTTCCCATGCCTGATACTAAACATTTAGTGCGTAATGTTATCCTCTTGCTGTTTCGCCGTCTGTGGCCGCCGTCGATCTTCTAGGACAGCACCACAGGGAGGGCTCTAGGGACCAACTTTTTTCTGGCTGACCGTGGTTCTTCCACCGATGAACTATCCGATATATATATAGGCAGTCCCACTTGTTTTTTTCATAATCTAGTGCTCAGTGTTACACGGCAAGAGTTGGAGTATTGAGCCAACTACACGTTCCTCGCCAATGGTCGGGACTCAGGACTACATACCATAATCGTACGTTCATTGCGTGCTGCCCACTCCGAGTCTACTGGTGCTGCCATTGGCTTAACTGCTTCCACGGCTCCACGATTTATGTGCAGCGATAGCCGCGGCATACATCACATGGCAGAACAAAATGTATCGCGTATGGCACGGTGGATACAAACACGCCTGCCTGGGAAGAGTTCACCAACAACTACCGGGTGATTGGAGAGTATTCCCTTCTGTTTGACCGCGGCCTGGAGAATGGCGCGATGCCTTTAGTGTGAGAGCAACAGCAACAACTAATTGTTCACCTGGTTGTCGAAGCTACCATCCGCCTTTCGGATGAGCCTGATCAGGCCCGCGTGCCCTCTTGCCACGTACACGTCTCCCGTGATCGGGCATATCGCCACCCCCGGCAGGAAGGGACCAAGATCGCTCGCCAACGGCACCGCCCGGCCGGTCCCGGGGCCGTACCCCAACGACGACGATGGCGTTGTTGTTCTAGAAGATGACGGCGATGATGCTGATGATGATGAACCATCTCCCAAGTTCACAAGGGTTGGGATGTCTGCAGCGGAGCCACCACCAGAGGCACCACCATACCATCCTAGGCCACCGCCACCGCTGGTGCCCCTGGTGCCGGTAGAAGTGGTGGCGGGAGAAGTAGTAGAGCTATCGTCTGTGGAGTACCCGGTCGACATCATGTCAAACACAGGAGCCCGCCCGCCCTCCATCTGCAGGAAGAACAGGGCGCCGGTCTCCGAAGCGGAATCATCCATTGTAAAAACCAAGTTATCGTCTGCGTCGACCGTCAGCGCCAAGATGGCGCCGGGTCCGGTGTAGACCAGGGCATCCTCGACCCCGCTCGTGACGCTGGCACTCCTGAACGGTGACTGGCCGGTGGTGCGACCGGCGTAGTACAGCGACTCGGCCGAGTTGGTCGAGGCCCTGCGGATGGAAGCCCCGACCCCCATTACCATACCCAGCGAGTAGAAGACGTTTCCCTGTTTTTTGGGGTGTGATGGGGAAGGGGGGAGGGCGGGGGGGGGGGGGGGGGGGGGTGAAAGAGCGCAGCGGGAGGATCAGGCGAAGAGAGAAAGAGGGATAAGTGGAACGACAGATGTGCGCAACTGAGCACGAGGTAATATTCGCGATCCTGATGGGGGACAGAGCTCACGAGCGAACGTCTTCAGAGCCGTCTCAAGGTGCAACACACTTACATGCGAGTCAATGGCAACAGCCTCTATCCGGGCGTCTGCCGTGGCCATCGTTTCGATCGTTCCTGATGGGTACTCCGGCACACAGGCAGGCACCGCGGCGCCACCACCCCCTTCACCACCACCGCTGCTGCCGCTGCTGCTGCCACTGGTGCTGCTGTGGCTGCTTCCGTCTCCTTGGCTACCCCCGTTAATACTGGCGAGGCCGTCATTGTCCCCATCCACCACGTTGTTACCGCCATCACCACCAGTCAAACCCCCGTAGTCGTCATCATCGTCGTCATCGTATTCGCCATCGTTATAGCTGTTGTCGTAATCGAGGTTGTCGTCGTCGTCGTCGTCGTCGTCGTCGTCGTTGACATCGTAGTCGTCGTTATCGTCATCGTTATTGCCGTTGTTGCTGCTGTTGCCATTAGTGTCGAACGAGCTGGCGTTGTCGTAGTCGTTCGCATGCGGAACGCTCGCAGCGGTTGTCGCTTCTCCCAGCGGCGGTGGAGTTAACACGATGTCCTCCTCGTAGTGGTTGTTATCGCCCGCGGAACCCGCCGACCCCGGCGGCGACACCGACAGCAACTGACCCGTCGGTTGCAAGCTGGGAACGTCGTACTTGTCCACCACAACCGCCACGGGGCCGAGTGGCAACGTGGGACTGGGTGGGGTCACCTCGGGGGAGGTCGCGACCCCCACGGAGTTGCTGCTGCCATCGTGCGTAGGTGGCGTTGCTTGCGTTGCTTGCGTTGCTTGCGACGTTGGTAAGGCTTGCGGCGCTGGTAATGTTGGCGACGGTGGGGGCCCTTGCCACGCGACTACAGGCGTCGGGATTGGGTCTGATACTGGTGGTGTTGCCGCCGGGGGTCCCACGTCGGCCGTCTCCCTTACTGGGGAAGACGCCGCCACGACATCTGGTGCGTCGGCACATCTGGTGTATTTTTCCTCGCAGAACCCGGAACAGCAAGCCTGGATCGGCGTTTTTGTTGGAGTTGCCGTTTTTTTTTTTCAAGATTTTTGACGCGTCAGTCAGCCACCGCACAATTGAAGGGAGGGGGGGGCGGGAGGGGGGGGGGGGGGGGGGGGGAGGGAGGGACGGGGTTGTGTGTTGGTTTCTGTAGGCCAGAAGTCTCAAGTCAAGACGCCTGCTACGATAGAGGTGTCAGTTTTCGTGTGAAACGTTTTCTGGATAACGGGGCTCTTTGACCCTCAAAATCGTCGGGAATACCCCATTTTCTTGTTTTTCCACGATTCTCGTTGTACATCTAGTCCATGGGATGTTTCATCGGGTAGCAATTTTACTGTTCTTTACTCCTAATAACTTTTTGTGAGTCGGTTCTTAAGCTCTGAAAGTGAGGGTCCCGACCTCAGATAAAAAGTGGTGCTCACCTCTGTCGTGCACGCGTCTACTTCGTCGTCGTTCATGGTAACTTTTACAACACCAAGTTACTGTACAATAGCGCGTACTTAACGATAACGTAAAAACGCAACTTGGTGGGCACTCCCACGATGGGAGGGGGAGCTGGGAATAGTCTTGTGGCTGCCGGTGATTTAGGGAGTCCTCTCAAATACAATCGACAATGCCGGTAAGGACCATCGACAATGTCGTTAAGGACCATTTTATTTTGAACTGTTGCCGTACAAGTATACATATACTATTTTCAGCTTGGTAGACGGGTATTATTTAAGCGCTAAATCATTCTCTGGCGCTTAGCGAGGGGCTGATCGTGCGTTTTGCGTTAGGTTGGTTCGAAGCTTTGCTATATATTGCCGGTGAAGTTATTGGAAAATATGTAGCCTACGACGCATCTCGAAGCCGAGCAATACATTATCATTGGACCACTTGGAACAATAGGCCATTTGTTGGTGTAGTGTCCAGACCTGTAAATAAATCCCAAACCCCGTTACTGGCAACTGCGACACCGATGGGGATATACTGCTGCACTCTTTGCCTAAGCACTCATTGTTGCTCGAGCAGATATTGAATAACGCAGCACCCCCGACTATTTTAGACCACGCGTGCGTGCCTCGGCACCATGCAGATCCAGCGGAGACACCAACAGGAACAGAGCAGCGCCACCTGCATCAACACCAAGATCATCAACACCGCCCACTACATCAACACACCACCAACACCAACGTCCACAGCACCAACCAACACAACACACCAACGCCACATCAAAACCAGATGATAAATGATAGTCAACGCCACACAAAACATCACTATTGACGGCGCACCAACACGCCATCACACCGGTAACCTCAAAAACACACCAGCAAAATAAACCCTCCAAGACCAACACACCGCGCAAATGAATGACAACCTCGCCGACAAAGGACACCGATCCAACACCACCACCAACATTGACATTCCACACCTCACGACTGATCATGATCTAAAAGACGTTGTGCAGGATCTGCGTATGTATACATAGAGAGTGCAACCAGATCCAACCCAAGAATAACGAGTGCGCTAAATAGATTATACAGATCGCACGGCTCCCACCCGGTAGGGTGAGCTATTATTAGACCACCCAGATCTTCCCTGAAATATCGACATCACATCAAGTGGGGATTGATGGTCTACCCTACGTGTTCACCATTTATTTCCAACATTGTGCTCATATACGTAATCAGATAGTCTATACGTATGCCATTGATCTGGCAGATCTCTTTACGTGGCCACTTACGTCGTCGGAATCGCATGGCGTCGCGAACGGCTTGCAGCACACGGTCTCCCCTCCGGAGAAAGGAGTAGCCTGGCACTGGGTCCAAAGTCCGGACGCCTGTAAATGCGGTGGTCGGTTGGTTGGTTGGAAGGTTTTGGATGGGTGGTTGGTTGGTTGGTTGGTTGGTTGGTTGGTTGGTTGGTTGGTTGGTTGGTTGGTTGGTTGGTTAGTTGGTTGGTTGGTTGGTTGGTTGATTGGTTGGTCGGTTGGTTGGTTGGATGGTTGGATGGGTGGTTGGTTGTTCGGTTGGCTATGGTGGTTGGTTGTGTGAGTGGTTGGGTGGTTGTTTGCCAATAGGTTGGTTCATTGGATGGGGGTTGGTTCATTGGTTGGTTAATAGTTGGTTGGCTGGTTGGTTGAGTAGCCATAAATGCAAAGGGTACAACCGAAAACGCAATGCCGCGTGGGGAGTTCGCTGCGCACGGCGGTGGCCTTGTTTGGGCAGATGTCCGTACTTACGTAGCGATCCGCTTGCTGCATCTTTCAGCAGGTTCGTTCATTTTTGCCAGTCTACAGTGTACCTGGTCCCGCATGTAAACGCCGATTGTAGAGACATTTATGTAATGTGTAGTCTAGACTTTTGTTTTGTCCTTTTTTATGTTTGCCATCCGATAATGCGCAGCATGAGCTTCAACGTTGACCACGCACGAAACATTCCCGGAGAGAGCACAGAAGAAAACCAGGGCAAATCCACAATAATAACGGGACATTGATGTGAGCACGAGAGCCGTACGTATGTTTATGAGTAATAATAGGTGTTGCTGTGGTGGTGTTGTTGTACTGTATGCTCAGCCGTGTTTTTTTTTTCTCGCTGGCCTCTGCTGCGACGATTCAAACATTCGTGCACCATTCAAGCAACGAACACGCACCTAACTATTATTGATCACTTGTTTTTACAAGCAGTACGGACAATCATCTCTGGCCATTAGACTATAGGACACAATCAATCACACTCAAAAAGACAACTACTGCTGCAGTCTAGACTAGTCAAATGTTGTTGTGCCCACTTTGCTTTGCTTTGAATTGCTTACCGCGGACAATAATAATGCTTACCGTGAACAACCCGGGAGCGCAGTCGCCCGCCGTGAAGCACTCCGCAGAGAGGCTCAGGTACCCCGCGCCTCCATCCCCCGCCCGAAGGTGTCGACCTTCTTCATGGCCCGACGACCGGCCCGATCGGCCTAACCGGCCTGCCGCTGATGCCGCGCTCATTGTGTCTCCCGCGTCCTCGTCACCTCTTCGGCTCGGCGCGTCAGACACTGTTCCTACGGCTAGCCCGAGCATGGAGGCGATGCCCTCTTTGAGGACAACCGACACGCACGGGGCAGCCATGAGCAGCATCGTGTGCAGGCGAAGCACCGACCGCATTCGGCCCTTCATCGGGGGTGCTGATGACAATGACGGCGTTCTGAAACTAATATCTACACCTACCTGGTGGACTTGTTGGTGCGTGTGGATAACTATATAGTCTAGACTAGAGTCTAAGTCTGCAGTTGAGCGGGTCGGCAATGGACAGCTTTTTCTTGTGAAAACTACTTTCGGGTAGCTAGCTGACAACAAGGGGAAGATGTTTCGCTCTCTCCGGGGGGGTCAGTCCGGTCCAGTCTCACTAGACGTTTTCCCTTCTCGGTGAGCGTATGACGTACTCCGTAGACGGTCCGCACTTGAGCCCTCGCTAGAGTTGACAGTGCGTACGAGTAGACGATTGTCGGTTGTTTTCCCAGTTGACTTAGTAGGATCTACAGCAGTGCGTACTACTACAGCAGTACTGTTATGCAGCAGCAGACGATGGGGTTTTTTTCCAGTGCCGCAAAGAGAGCTTGTGGGTCGGCCTGATCTTGCAGCGCTGTGCGTCTTCTAGCGCGCTAGCCCTGGCATCTGCTTGGCAAAATAAGCATGTGGCCCAAGGGTGCGGGAGAGGACGAGGATGAAGTCGAAGGGATGAAGAGTGTGGTAGAAGTAGAACGGAAATCGTGGTGTATCGTGACGTGTACGGTTTTTGCGCATTGCGGCCGGGCTGTTGCTAGTCGGCTGGAAAAAAACTGAACCGAAAATAATCCAACCACTCATCATCGTGCATCGTACGGGATATGATACGAGGATTGGTTGAAGATGCGCCAATAGGAACGCCAGTTTGCGGTTCAAATTCCAATTCAACCAAAACATGCCGGTACCACCAGGTACGCATCAGGTACGCATCATGTCAAAAGACGAAAAAATCGCAATGAACACTGCTGTACCGTGGACTCTCATTCGTTGTATAGCCTGTACTAATATAGCCGACCATGTCACCAGAAAGATATGTTTCGTCTCGAAATGGGCATATACATGTGGTTCATACTCATGCTTTAAGTGCATGCCATGCATGCCATACATGAATGGATGCTTCCGAGAAGGTACTGCTCGACAGTTTTCTGTGGAAAGTATGCAACTAAAACTGCTGCATGCCAAGTACACAGCATGCGTACCAGTACAGTGATACACCCGGCAGGCCGAGATACCCCTGCCGCCGTCTGTGGGTCTCCCCTCCCTTGCCAAATAGCCAGTACCCAGGCCTCCTATGCCTGCTTTCTCCTGCGATTCCCAAGCGCTTCACGGGCGGACCCGTGGGACCCCTCCATTTCGTCGATATGGCTGAAGAAGAAGGCGGGCAACAAGTAGGCCTTCTGAGCACTTTTTGGGAAGTCAGTAATGAATGACACAATTTCCGCAGGATGCCGACGAACTCATCAATACGGCAGTCTTTGGAAGCTCCTTTCCGAGCACCACGAATCACCCTCCAAGCCTACAAAACGTGAGCAAATCCGCACCCTTTTGGGGGGGCAGCTTTTTTTGCTTTTCCGAAGTGCTCAGAAGAAGGTCGGCCTTTTCGCCCACCACGTTGTATACTACATGCAGTATGTCCTACGCAACAGGGGGGGGAGGGGGGGTCTCGTCCACCCGTGTTCATGCGCGATTTTACAGCGAGCTGTTATTTATTTATTTTTTGTTTGTTTTTTGCCCATTCTCCTCCTTCCTGACCTCCTAAATATCTTGGCATTTTTTTCCTTTCTCTCCTTCTCCCGCCCTCCTAGACACACGTAACTCAGATCCATCCGGGGACAGACCACGAGGCTACGATAGGGGGCGGGCGGGGGGGGAAGTACCTCCCCATGTTCACCACCGAATTTTCACCACTCACCATCAACTCATCGCACACGAGACTCGTGTGAAACAACTGTATCTAATGAACAAAAAGAGAGTACCAGTCAGTACAGTCGACCCCGCTTTAAAGACACACCGCGTTTTTTTTTTGGGAGTGTCTTTAACGCGGGGAAGTGTCTTTAGGATTCCGGGGCCACTAACTCACCGTCCCCTGGGCCAATGGAGGTGTAACATATGTCAAAATACGCGCATTTGAAGCAGGAACGCGACCACGAAACTGTGTTGCTTAAAAACTACAACAGTTAACACGTGATTTGAAAGGCCGCAACACTACTGCTGTATGTAGTACACTCCAATACTTTACACATTTCGAATTTCCCTCCACCACCGAAACGCGGGAAGGAGTGCAGCACGCCCTATTGTAATGTGTACGGCAGTGCGCTGTTGTTGATGCAGGCTCTTGCTGTAATGTGTACGGCAGTGCGCTGGTGTTGTTGCAGGCTTTTCTTATTGTCAAGGCGTTATCCTCACGGTGAACATCATGCCCGAGATGTCGCGAACTCACCTGAGACACATCAGTTCGTTGGAACTAGCTCTGATACGATAACGCAAGTTACCTGCCACATAGGGACCAAACAAACCCAGTCGACCCCTTTGAAGGAAACTAGAAAACGGTCGGTAGCGCAGACCACAACATACAAAAAAATCGAGCAAATACACCAAAAAGAAGACACCGTTCCTCCCCAAAGGTCAACACGAGGCACAAACACAAAACAAAAATACCAAAATTTAAGTCCACGAGAAAGGCAAACATCCCAAACTTTGACTGCCTGACACGAGTTGAGACTTTGACTGGCACGTGGGTTCGCCACATGGCTTCAAGCCGGCAGCTGACGACCCGCCAGCAGATGGGAGGAATCTCTCCATACCCACACGCGGTAGTGCGGGCTGCAGCAGACCGCTGTCGATGTTATACAGCAGTGTGCTGCCCCAGCAAAACAAATTGGGGGGGGAGCGCAAAGTGAAAATGGTACCCCCCCCTTATTATTGTACATCTTCTGCGGGGCACCATGTTCTGGGAGAAAAATGTGTCTTTATAGCGGGGAGTTTCCTTAAGAAGAGTGTCTTTAGAGCGGGGACGACTGTACTTACGTTCTTTTGCTTAGATAATTAGACTAGATACCTCTGGTAAGTTTTTTTTGGCTCCCCGCACAACAACACAACAAGCGTGTTTTTACCATCATAGTTTGTCACATCGCTAAATTATAACAGTACACTTACTTGTGTCACCGAAGAAGGCTAAGACCGCACAAAGAGGAACAAGGAGGGGGGGGCAAAAGGGGGCCACTCGCACCCCGCGCCACACCGTATAAGAAGGTCCCACAAGCCCCCCCCTGCCGTATCATTATAGGCACTATTTTCTCCCCCATCCCCTCCATCTACCGACGGTGTGTATTACGCGCCTTCACTTACTTGTTATGTATCGCAGGAAGATTCCAGCTATTATTATAAAAAATGAAAATACACTCCATCCAGCTGTGAGATCGAAGATTTCGTCGAAACTCATCTTTGCAAGCTGTGTGTGATACTCCGATCGCGCGTATCACGGGTTGTGTGTCCTCATCAAGGATATAGGTCGGCGACTCCCCTTACAACTACAGTGTAGATATCAGGGTCAACAGGGTGATGTTAGCCAGTCTGTGCGCGGAAACTATAAACCAGTTTCTGAGGGGGACAAAATCTGACAGCTGTGGAGGGAAATGCATCCGTTTATCAAGTGAATCCTGTAAGTCGAATAACCGGTGAGAGGAGGGCGGAGTTTTGAAGGACGTGGGGGCCTGGTTTTGATCAAAAGCGAGCGGGGTTAGAGGGGGGGGGGGGGGGGGGGGGGGACTGGGGGGCGGGGCGGACGGGCGGGCAATTTGTGCATGGAAGCTATAAATCCTTTCAAGGGGATGAATATGACGGTTTTGGGGAAAATATATAGTCTATATATTATATTTCTTTTCCCTCGTCGACTCGAACCGAACTGTGCACATATATACTACTATTAAATAAGCACAAGCACAATTTGAGTAGAAAAAACTACAGTAAGTAGTACTAATAATACTGCACCGGCATTGTTGATAGTATACCCCACACAAAATTAATGACGCTGAAGAGTCGACGGAACGCTCTGCTAATATATATTCATAGCAGTAGTGTTCCCCACTTTTTTTTTACTGGAGTGTCTAGAGAACGGGGGGAAAAAAAACGTGTCACACGAATAGTTAATCACGTGTCCAATTGTTCTTGTCCGTCAGACTCCACATCTCCGTGTATTGTTACAGTCAGTACCCCCAGCAGCCCAAAACCCACGCAGAGATGATACAAGTACCCCCACTGGCTGCGATGGGTTTGTGCGGTGTCCGTTCGCCTGCCTCCAATACACACGACGGTTTTTGCTCGCTCGTGGCGTAAGCTTGTTAGCCTGGTACCCGGGCTAGGGTACCATAAGAGTCTCTTTTGGGTCCGTTTTTGCATTGGCTCGGGTTCACTCGCGCGAGTAACCCATTT
This sequence comes from Undaria pinnatifida, assembly GCA_012845835.1. Taxonomy (NCBI): domain Eukaryota; class Phaeophyceae; order Laminariales; family Alariaceae; genus Undaria; species Undaria pinnatifida. The sequence continues at coordinate 6,930,999 of JABAKD010000029.1, forward strand.
TGTTCCTCTGCGGACTTAGGTTTTCTCGATGATGATAAAACTTGACCAAATCAATCCGCAATGGAATGATTATCTTCGAACGCTGCCCCAAAAAATCGCCTAGGCGCAAAGCATTCTTGTCCGTGAGGTACTGATTCATTCGTGCGAGCGGCTCCATTCCGGCACTGAAAATGGGGGGGCAGTCCCCTAAACCGTAGCCTTGTTAGTCTGGGCTAGGGTCGGCAACAGGGTCTAAGGGTTAGGATTGAGCGGGGTGGGTTGGATCGACGCCAACTTTTGATTTTTGACACAAAAGTTTCTCGCGCGTACGAGAAACGAACCGAAAAAATCCCAAACGATTTTACGTTAGTTGCTGCTTGCGGTAGATCCAGCTTTTATGTCCTGGTATGCTTCGAGTGCCACATTTATCTGTAGCGAAGCCACCGGTTATTCCCTGCACACGAGATGTCGGTCCTTTGTGAGCTACAGACAGACGCGCATTATAGCATGAACTGGCCGCATATGGCAGCTGCGTGCCCACACACTGATAATAATATCTTACTACAACGGAAACCCACTGTTCTAGCAGGATGAACGACGACCCTAAAACGGGGGCAAAAAAGCACCCCCGCCTTATTGTTTAATCGCGCGTTAGACTCAAAAAGATTATTTTCTGTGGACTGGTCTTAACAGGTATCCAGACCCTCAACTGAACACAACAGTCGTAGCATCGGAGAACTCTCCTGAAAGGTGGCGATAGTTTCCTTTTTCGTGTTTGATTCCATCCTGTTGACAGTGGATCTCTGGACCTCCGTGATGCGATCAATATACCCACGACGTGTTATTCGTACCATTTTTCTATCAATATGCGGCACAGGATACCTTGGTACAAGACAAGGCATCATCGAATAAGAAAGCCCCACTACTATTGATGCTACTTGCCAGTAACCATCATGTCGTTACTTGATAACACTTAATAGTCATCTGGTATGATACATTGCGACTTGTTCGTACAACAGACAGTTATAATAAGTCTGTTAGATGTCGTTCTCCGGAGGAGGAAAGGCATCACCCCTGGAAGAGGAACAGGCATCATCTCCGGAGGAAGAACCATCACAAGATCCTGGAGACGCATCAGAGGTCGGGCCTGCTGAAGAACCAGTTGTACAACCTAGGGCGACGCGTGCATCAACGCGATCTAACCCCAACACGGACGATACCTACGACAGCTCACCTACGCCTAGCCAACTGCTCTACCTGACAAGAGGAGAACCAAGGATAAAGGTTATGGACATGCGCGAGGATTCTGCCCACATCGATGGAGAACCTTTTTCTGTCATACAAGGCCTTTGCCTACGCTACTTCCAGCCTGCATGACAAACGGTTCTCGGAGGAGGAAAAGCGGGTGCTTCAAATTCCTCGCACATACACTGATGGCATCAACTCACCAGAGCATAAAAAGTGGAAAATCGCCATCGACGAAGAGATGAACAGTCTCAAGGACCACGACGTCTACGACCTGGTTCCCATCACCAGTGTGCCGCACGACAACAAGATCATAGGATCACGCTTCGTATTCAAACAAAAAACGGACGGCAGGTTCAAGGATCGGCTTGTCGTTCAAGGATACGCCCAAGAACCGGGTATTGACTACGGAAAGTCGTACGCACCGGTGTGCCGAATCGGCAGCATTCGCATGATCTTCGCAATCGCATGCGAACACTGATGGCCAGTGTGGCAGTTGGACGTGCAAGCCGCCTTCCTGCAATCGAAAATCGAAGGCCGCAACGTGTATGCCAAGACGGCCCGGGGGCAAGAGGTCAAGGACCTCAAGACTGGCGAACCTATGGTCTACAAGCTGACACGCAGCCTATACGGTTTGGCGCAGTCACCCGTTCTTTGGAATGATACCACTAACGCGGCGATGCTGACCGTCGGTTTAACGCCTACGCCATCTGACCCCTGCGTATACACGTATGAGGAAGATGACACCCCAGTCATCCTCTCTCTTTACGTGGATGACATACTCATCACCGGCAATGATGAGAAAATTGTCAAACAGCTGAAGAAGGCTTTGACGAATCGGTTTGCAATGACCGATATGGGCGAAGTCAGTCTCATTTTTGGGATGAAAGTCACCCGAGACTACAAACAAGGGACGCTATCCATTTCTCAAGTGGACTACGTCAACAGCATCCTGGAGAGGTTTGGGATGAAGGACTGCAACCCGGTGCACACGCCGGGATACGGGTCTGAAATTTCTAGCGAGCAACCGGAGAGCTCTTTGCTGGATACAACCGGGACGAAGCTATACCAGGCAATGGTTGAATCGATGCTCAACCTCACCCAATGCACGCGCTATGATATGAGCCACGCTGTAAACCAGCTTACACAAGCATGTAGCAAGCCAGCACGAGCACACATGACTGCGTCCAAGCACGCACTCAAGGTACCTCAAGGGACACCCGGACTTGCCCATCACCTACAAGCGAGGACAGTTTCGGATGCAAGGATTCTCCGACGCCAGCTTTGCAAGCAACCCGGAATCTCGCAAATTGACGACATGATTCGTTTTTTTCGTGTGCGGAGGACCTGTAAGCTTCGGAGCGACGACGCAGTCGCTTACTGCACAATCCACTGTGGAGGCCGAACTGATGGCCATCAGCTACACCTCAAAAGAGGCGGTGTACCTGTCTAATTTTATGGCCGAACTGCACTTTGAGAACTTCAGCAACGTGCCGATCGGCAGTGACAACACCGGCGCACTAACGGTCGCTACCAATTCGACATACTCGTCCAGGACGAAGCACATCGCGCTCCGTTTCTTCTTCATCAGAGAACCCATCAAGGAAAGAAGAGTCACTCTCAAATTTGTGCCGACTGGCCGAATGCTGGCGGACTGTGCGACGAAACATCTCGCCAAAAATCAGTTCAAGAGCATTCTTCAGCAAATAATCAAGGAATTTTCTGGATGATCGGAGAGAAGGTTTCCTAACTTTCTAAGAAGAAACACGACTCCACAACAGCAGCTCATCCTGCTTCACAACACCAGCTCGTCAACTCCACGAGGCACAAAGGATTCTACCGTACGTATCCAACTTCAAGACAAAGTAAAGCCTTAAGTCCCAAGCGACGGACAACAGACCAAGCACATCTAACAACGTCTACACCAACAACGTCTACACCAACAAGGTCAAGCCACTGGAAGTGTGAAATGCGTTTATCTCTTCACCAAAGCTGTACATAGAGTGTCGCATGTTCTCTTTGTACGGGGCGAGCAGAGACAACGACCGGTGTTGTGCATGGTTTAGATAATGCGAGGTATCGCGATCAATGCCAAATAAGAGTACAAGTGAAATAGATATTTCGACTGCATAGTTGAATCTTACATTTGACTACGCCATCTCCGGTACTTCAGGATATATACGGCCGGAAAAACGCGCCACCTGAACAAGTAGTACACACGGAAGGTTAAGATACACGAGAGGTAATGTCTCTCTAGCATAAGTGGTATTATCCAGCTGTAAATCGTTGGCGGTGCCCCTTTGTTCCTTTGTTTGAGGGCGGCAGAAACACTGGTAGGCTGTTCACTCCTATGATTGTTGCGGAATGATGAACATATTCACTGTATAAGACTACCTCAAACATCTTCTATTCCTTGGTTGATTAACCGACCGGAATATAGTTCACGTCTGATGATTCTAGTATTGTCAGCTAGTAAGTTAACTTGCATAAATATGCAGAAGCACGTATAGTGTCAGAGCAGGATTTTTCGTTTCCGCTAATTTTGTGTTCACCCCCGGGGTATTTTAGCAAGATGAGTTTGCTCTACGCGAAACATTTTTCACAACATTTATCATTGTTGATGCTGCATGTATTTCTGTTATGGAGTTTTTTCAGCATGTAACGCAGAGTGAGAAAGTGTTAACTTAACGGGAGGAAGTATTAGAGATGCTGCTTATCAGTAACCATCACGTCGCTACTTGATAACACTTGAGAGTCATCTGGTATACATTGCGACTTGTTCGTACAACAGGCAGTTATAATAATTATGTTAAATTATGTCGTTTATCGATGCGGTATTTAGCATGCAGAAGTCTCAGCAGTAAAAACTTGGATATATAATGCACAGCAGCCTAATGGTTAGTCATATCCAAAAGCTGGCGCATGTAGTACGCACGAACAATGCGGTGTCATCAAATAAATACGGCGGAACAACGTACCTGGTAGCAACATTCATGGAATATGATTCTAGGTTGACTGTCGGGACGTTGACGTAGCTATGCTCCCAGAAGCAAACCTCAGGGAACGTTGCCATAGGTACGGTAGACCACGAGCAAGCCCCTGGAAACGACGCTGTAGGTAGATCAGACAACTACCCGTAGAGTACATCTGTCCGTAGATTAAGGCGTTGTGCCGTCTCGATCAGGTGATGATCAGGCCCACCTCGATCACTCCTCTTTGCCTACCATCAGCTCTCATCTGCTGAGCAACTAAATCATCAATCAACATATCGGCCCGGGGTCGCCAACCCTCTTCTCTTCTTTGAAGCTCTCCAACAGGCACACTTACCTGTGAGCCTGCGTTAGCCTCTACAATTATATAGGCTGTGTTTTGATCGGGTCATCCGCAAGCGAGCCTACGTAAGCGTATACCGGCTGACACACGCTGACGCACCGCCAGCTAAAGTTCAATAATACCCACAGGCTTGAGATTTTCAACAAAACGGTGAATTCGGGAACCATTATAAATATATAAATTATTATTTATTATTTTTATTGTTATTATTATTATTATTATTATTATTATTATTATTATTATTATTATTATTATTATTATTATTATTATTATTATTATTATTATTATTATTATTATTATTATTATTATTATTATTATTATTATTATTATTATTATTATTATTATTATTATTATTATTATTATTATTATTATTATTATTATTATTATTATTATTATTATTATTATTATTATTATTATTATTATTATTATTATTATTATTATTATTATTATTATTATTATTATTATCATTATCATTATTATTATTATTATTATTATTGTTATTATTGTTGTTGTTGTTGTTGTTGTTGTTGTTGTTGTTGTTGTTGTTGTTGTTGTTGTTGTTGTTGTTGTGGTTGTTGTTGTTGTTGTTGTTGATGATGTTGTTGTTGTTGTTGCTGCTGTTGTTGTTGTTGTTGTTGCTGCTGTTGTTGTTGTTGTTGCTGCTGCTGGTGTTGTTGTTGTTGTTGTTATTGTTGTTTTTGTTGTTGTTGTTGTTGTTGTTGTTGTTGTTGTTGTTGTTGTTGTTGTTGTTGTTGTTGTTGTTATTATTATTACTGTTGTTATTTAATTTGCCATCTGACAATGTAGCGTGAGTGTAAAAAACAGAAACATGATGAAAGAACGCAACATCCAGAGGAAAGCGTGAAACGACGCTTCCAACAACGAAACACTATGAATACTAGATGTACCTCCCTGTTCTCCTGGCCCTGCCCCCTCCAGCCGCAAGGGTCAACTCCTCCCCCCTATACACTTCCGAAAAAGCATCGAACGACAACCCGTTATCCATATAAATGGCTGGTTTGTAACTGCTGCGCGTATGTTTCAACGCGCAGAAGACCGTGCGGTATTGCTGCCTAATAATGCTATTGGGGTCATGGCAAGGAAAGAGTCCCCGCCGTCTTGCTCTCTCTGTGACCCTTCCCTCTTCACCCCCTCCCCAAAAACTACTACGTCTCCCACCCCTAACCTTGCCACTTCCAACCGCAAGGAAGGGCCAAGTCCTCCCCCCCAAACACTTCCAAAGAGGCATCGAACGATAACCCGCTGCATCGTGCATGGTTCAACGCGCAGAAGACTGTACGGTATTGCTGTTTAATACTGCTATCGGTCGTCGTGTCACGGGAAGAGTCCCGGCCGACTTGCTCTCTCTTGTGACCGTAAAACATATTCTGATTGTGGTGCAGAACGCGCACAATTTCTCAAATAAGAAATCCAAGCCTGCGCAAGCATTTTCAAATATGATATCCGGTCTGAGCATGCATATTTCAAATAAGAAACTCAGCCTGGGAAAAAAAATCCTATTTCTTAATAGTAGGTGCGCCCATGTACTACTGCTGCTGTGGCTGGTACAACATACACTTCAAAGTACTGCACAATACACCGAGTCCGAACAGCGATCGGTGAGCATCGCGGCGGGGAAGACTTCGATCGGAAGGCAGTTAAACCCTCATTGCAATTTCCTCAACAAAGAAGAAACATTTTCCCACCCATTAGGACAAAGGCTGCGGTGAGGGGTCCCTAGCACACCTCACATCAAGGCGACGGCCGGAGGCATGTTAATACCCCCAACTTTCGCTACCCAGGGGCTGAGCCATCACAGCCATCATAGCCATCACAGCCATCATAGCCATCATATCCATCATATCCATCATGGCCATCATAGCCATCAAAGCCATCATAGCCATCATAGCCATCATAGCCATCATATTCGCACGCGAGTAGCTCTGTACGTATATAGCTCACTGACAAGAACAAGTTAGAAGTCGGTTCGTTTGGCACAGCGTAGCCAACAACCATCCGTTTGGGGATTCATACATATCGAAAAATGAAATCTGCACTTACTTGGAAAGAAACCCTATGACCGCATGGAACAGGGGGGTCACTCGCGCGAGTTCGCGCGAGTGACCCCGAGCCAAGATGAAAAAAAAGGTCCCTTATGAAGGGACGTAACCGCCCTATAGTACATATCGTACCATTCATTGGTCCTCAGTCAGCGGTCACTTCGAGGTACCAAGCACAGAGAGAGGTCTCTCGACGAAGTCACGGCTCTGTGCCTCGCCCACAATCGGGGTTAAAAAAAAAAAAAAAGGGTGTCGGAGCTGATCAAACGAAAGCCCATATTGCTGATGGCGCGGAGGGGCCGACCGCGAAATTAAAAAAAAAAAAAGTCACGCCACGGTAGTAGCGGTGCCCCGATTTTCGTCTGCAAGGCTCCCCCGTCTGTTGAGCTCTATAGTGATAATAGCAGTAATAAGGTCGAAGTAGTATACCCCCCACACCTAAACGCCGATTTTGATTTTTTTAAATGATAGTATTAGTAGTACAACCCGATGACCAAAATCCCCCTCTTGTCTATAGTCTAGACGAGGTTATTTTATACAAAAACAAAAGAAACAGAAACAGAGAAAAAACAAAACGAAAATGCCGACTATGATATCCCTGGTTAAGGCCCGATGGCCAATCGCCATGGTCTGGGTATAGAAATTGAAAGAAATATTTTAGCAATATAAAACAAAGAAAAGCAACGAAAAAAATGCCGACTCTTATTATGATAGTTTTAAGGAGCCGGGGGCCCGTTGTTCAGAACAGACAATTTTGCCAAAAAGTGGTATACCTTCAGTATCTCTACATTGTAGCACGCGTCGAAAAAAGCAAAGGAGTACATACGGTCTCTTTGGCCTACACGAAAGGCCTACCGTACGTAGCCGTGGTATTTTCGTCTCCTTACACTCACGCTCTCACTCACTCACTCACTCACTCACTCACTCACTCACTCACTCAACAGCAAATACACTGGGGACGGGTCAACAACCAACAACTCCCAGCGAGTTTACATCCAAAACTCGCGTGTCACGACGGACGGCGCACAACCTCAAACTCCGACTGCTAACACCGCACATAAGGTTCACCAAAAATAACGGATTACACCAAACCCGAACCCCGCCCCACTATATTATTAAGAGAGTAGGATAACATCAGCCACCGACCTAATGTCTCTATTAGCATCGAGCATTAAATAGCATATCAGTACGGTGGTTGGCCCCTTTTAACGACCCTTTCACGAGTAAAGTCGGTATATAAGGGACCTCAAACTTCTCCACACCGTTCTTCCCCTTTTTGAGGGACCTCACAGCGTAAATTGGGCGAAACGCTCAACAAGGGACCCGAAAAAAAAGTCCTTCATAAAAGGGGCCACCACACAGGAGGTCTCACGCGTGAAAAGCGCCATAAATACCCCGCTAGAAACGCCAAACTTGTTACGGGACGTCGGCTCGGTTCATGTGGGGAACCCCGCTACCCCGCCGCCGCGTGGTCGCTAAGAAAAGAGTCACCTACTGCTGAGACTGAAGCGATTACCAGGTATTCTTCTACAGCAGCTCAGTATTAGCAGAGTTGAACCACTACAATAGCACAAAGAAAGACGTGTGCTACGATAGAAATGCGCACCACTTTTTTTTCTGAGGCTTCCTCGATTTGGGAGCGTAGGACATACCTCTCTAAGGCAAACCAAATGATGTATGTGGAGAATAATCAACACTGCTACGTAGGGAACCCCGGACATGAAAAAATGCCATGATCAAGACGAAAAACACACGACCAAAGTCATGCTAAAGAATCACGCCAAAATTAATGGGGTCACGCCAAAATTAATGGGGCGTATTTTCCGAGGATTTTGGGTTAAGGAGCGCCCCGTCATTCGGAAAACATGTCAGACGAAAAGTGTCACCTCACCCTCACCTTTATCTTATCGTAGCACGCGTCCATCGTCGAAAGCGAGGGAGGAGAAAGTTGCTGCAGTGGAAAACGAGCGCAAAAAAAAAAACTATCCCGGAAAGTGAAGGAATTCACTATTATGCTGTTATACTGTTATACTATTATACTATTATAGTATAACAGTATTATACTATTATAGTATGGGAGTATTAGAGTGTTATACTAGGGTAGTATTATAGTATTATAGCATGTTATAGCATTATAGTATATGCTACGGTTAAGGTGCAACCTTTTTCTTTCCCCCTGAGCCTCCTCAGCACACACCCAAAACCTGATTTTCACCGAAAAGTCGAACCCGACGAAAAAAAAAACAACGGCCTACATCGCAAAAAAATAAAAGTGTGACATTCCGACAACTTTGGGTTAAGGTTAACGCCTTTGCAACTGGAAACCCGTTTTTTTTTACAAAACCACTTTAAATTAGTATAGAGAGGGGTTTGGGGGCCCCTTGAGAGCCCCAAAACCCCTCCCTACACTAATACCAAGTAATCTGGTCTCCATGTGGGGACTGCGGTGCTAAAAGGGTTAGGGGGCGCCCCGTCGTTCAAAAAATGACGTGTGACCGAAAATTACACCTCACCCCAAACCCAATTTTGAGAAAAACTAAAAAAGTCGAACCCGACGAATAAACAAACCCACGGCCTACATGTGAGGGATAAAAAACAGCCCTATCATCGCAAAAAAAAGTGTGATATTCCGACGGTCTTGGGGTTAGGAGCCCCCGTCCTCCAGAAAATGAAACGGCCAAGAAGCGGTATACCTTAATACCTCTCATGGTTGTAGCATGCGCCAACACTAAGTACGCCGGCGCAGTGCTACTTTAGCACTGGTATGCCACTAGTGGAAGGTTTTCCTGCCCCTCGTCCAGACAAAGAGTACCACCAAATCCTGCTACGTACGGTGGGGGTGCCCCAATAAGGCAGTCTGAGTAAGGGCTAGTATGGAGGCATCCCTATATAAGGCGACCCAAATCGTTTGGCGCCACAGGGGAAATATTTTCACAGAAAAAAACCCGGAATGAATAAGGTGGCTTGCCCCAACCGGAAAGCCCTATTGCTCTCGCACATCACCGCCTTGATGGGGGATCTCTACTGCACTCGAATAGCGGGCAGCTTCTCAGTCCTCCCCGACACCGGGCCTGTGCACCAAAATAATCAAAGCGGAATATGATAACGCCCTCTCCACTAACCCAGCAACCACCGCAAGAGTGACAAAAAAAATCTCCAGGGCTAAACCCTACATTGCAATCCAACCAAGACGCCCAGTCCACAAAAGAACAAAAAAAAACACCCCCTCGAGAAAGCAAAGCTCTCGTGACGCGCAACAAACTTAGGGCTATACTTCCGAGTGCATCACTCCAATAGCACCCGTTAGGTAAAATCTCTACTCCAAAAGCCACCACAAGCCATGCCCGAAACAACGGGGAGGGGGGGGGGGGGGAGGGGGTCGTCTACCCGCTGCTGGTGGAGGGCAATGCATCATTCACCACCAACCCTGCCACCCACCACTACCCATACCGGCCAAAAACAAGCAGGTCATCTCCAGCGAAAAAGTTATCGCCACGCTCTGAAGATGACAGCACGCACCCCCGACCATCCACCGGCCTACTATTCATACCCCCCCGCGCAAGACCGCCGACTCGACTCCGAGCAGCGCTCTCCCTTGACACCAGAAAAAACGGGCTATGATATCACCTCAGCACCGCTCAACTGTACCCTCTATTCCACACGCCACACACGCAAAAAGCGAAAGAGGGATGGCCCAGGCTCAGCAAAACGCTCTAATTTCACGCGCAACCACACGCCAAAGCAAGAAGGAGAGGAGTGGGGGCGTCGGTTTGGCGATTGTGGATGGCTATCTCCCGCTACCAAGTATACTAAGAGACCGAGGTTTGACGCTCTTTGACCTCCCCTCAACACGAAGACCAGTACAATGAGGCCAAATTAGGTCTTGACGCTCCCCCAAAAGTTCCCGTCTCCTACAGATAGCATATTTCGCCCACCACCAATCCAAGCCAACCCAAGCCAAAAACCCACCCCACCGCAACCTAACTCGACCGAACCCCGCCCAACCCTACCGCCCACCACTACCCCTGCCTTCCAAAAAAGCGTAGATTATCTCCAGCGAAGGCGATCGCCGCGCGCTGGAGATGACAACAGACCCCTAAGAACGCTCCTTCCCCTTGCACAACACCGCCGGGCCCCCCTCCCCCTTGAGGAGGAGCGGATGTCGCCGCGGCAGCTAGACACGAGGTGGACACCTGTGATGCGCCGTCCACGAGGGTAGCCATAACTTCCAGCGCAGCTGATAGGTCGGGGTTGGTGATGATGGTCGCTGATTGGTCAGGGCTGGTGATCGCTAGGCAACACCCTCCCGCGCCGCCGCGTTCGAGCAAGGTCTGTTGTTCTTGCGGGTCTTCGGAGAGGTTGAACAGTTGGGCGTTCACGACCTGGGATGTAGTCACGTGGGCAGGGGCGTGTGGGAGGAGGGGGGGTTGAGAGGCGGGTGTTCTCGTCCACCGCCATGCCGCGTCAATATTTCGGACCCAAACGCCGTCCATGACATGCAAAATCCTTAAGGGATTAGAGGGCACCCCGCCGAGGAGGAGGAGGAGGAGGAGGAGAGGGGTTGTTGTGTGTCTGCTATTATCGGTGTCACGCCCTGCCATGATGGCGGGATCCGAAGGCCATGCAGTCCAGTGGACGCGAAATCGAAGGGAAGAAAGCACAACGCCGATAATGCACGCACAACGGCCAGTACCACTACACGCAGTGTCTACGGGGTGCCAGCGAAGCAACTTCGTCTGCGTGCACAGACTATGCCAGCTGAAAAGCTCTTCACGCACAGCGACGGAGTGCGAGTACATAACTAGCTTTGGCGCGCCCACTCCCGAGTTATTTCATCCTGCCCGCGGCTGCTCGCGCGCATGAAATTACGCAACCTGTGCATGGGCTACCGTTCCAAATCACCACTACCTACTGAGTACCTGGCATCGTATAACGCAAGCGACTAAAGGCAGTCACAGAATGAATTTGCATCACAGCAGTAACAGTGTAAAAAAATCAAGGCAATATTTCAACAAAGTATTGGAGGGAAACATTCAATTGATGGATACCTGGTACATTTCAACAGCAACATTGCATCCATCCTGCAGCGTCAAAACGACAAAAAAAAAAAAATACCAGGGCAATCAATTCCCGCGCAAGGAGCACGGTCCCCACCCCCCACCCCCCCCCTCGCCTCCCATCTTCACCTCTGCGTGCGATTCAACTCCCCGCCGTTCCCACCGGTAGAGAAACAACCCCTTCCACTCGCCAGCCATAACGGCGATCGTCTTGCCGCCGTAGTGGTTCGCGCCCAAGGCGCAACCCCTGTAGTCCGGCCCGAGAAGACTGTCCCCGACCAGTCCAGACCCGGGATGCAAGGCGACACCCGCGCCGACCAAGGGCTCCCCACCCTTGCCCTCCCCCCGCACTACGCCGATACCAATACCGCCACCGCCACTGCTAACGCCTCCACCACCATCACCACCGCTAACACCTACGCTACCGTCATTGCCACTGCTGCTGCCAATGACACCATTGCCGCCGCCATCACCACCAGCACCAGCACCACCACCACCACCGCCGCCGTCGCCGCCGCCGCCGCTGCCGCCACCGCTGCCGCTGCCGATGCTGCCACCCCCCCTTACACCCCGCCCTCCCGCGCCAAGCATCGCTCCAGGCTGCGGAGAACGGGGTTGGTTTCGGACGCGTCCTCCATCTTTATCTTGTTGTAAAGTCTCATCGTCGTCCTCCTTCGAGGCATCTTGTTTGGAGAGAAAGCCGCCTTCATACGCGGTGCTGCCTCCCTCCTCCTCCTCCTCTCCTTCCTCCTCCTCCCCCGCCTCTAGGCTGTCGATATGCGGATGTTGCTGCTTCCATAGGCCCAGAAGGTCGAGCAAGGTGGGGGCTATGTCAGCGTGCATGCCGACGCGGTCGAGGCGCGTGCCGGGGGCTATCCGAGAGGAGCGGGAGGGTCCCGTGAGCGAGAAAGGCACAAAGAGGCCTTCCTGTTGAAATAAAAACCCAGCCGGGAGGGGAAGGGGGGGGGGGCGGTGAGGGGTGAGTGGGGGAAGGCATAGGGGGGGGGGGGGGGCGGGGAGGGAGAGCGGGGGGTCACTGTCGACAACAACAATCGTTGTGCTCAATTTGAAGCGATGTTTCCCATAATATTACATGGTAAACACGTGCAGCACCCACCGTCTACCATCACGGAAGACCGTAGCGTTCGCGGGGGCGGCAATTTGTCCCTCTAATCCCGACTTACTGCGCCGCGAGCAAGCAAACATGCAAGCAAAGCAATCAAAGCAGAGCAAAGCAAACCTGGTAGACGTTGTTCCCATGCTTATCGTACCCGTGCTCCCCGAACGCCTGAGGAGACAAAAAAAAAAAAACGAAACAGGGGCGAGGCGGCGCAAGCATAGGAGAAAAATGTAGGGGCATCGATTGCCGAGGAGCGTGGCGAGACTGCTGCGCGTGTCTTAGTACAGATGGCCAGCCTGGCAAAAAGAAAACGCGTCTTGCGTAGGGCACCCACGCCGCCGCGCCGCCCTGCCAGGCTCCTGTCAGCGCCAAGAACTCTCCGTTTCGGGGCTGAACCCAATCACTCCGACTCTACGGGGCATCAGGGGATAGCCTCTCGAGACGGTGTGAATTGATTACAACATTGGACGCACTCTGCGATAGAGGCGCTACACTTTTTCTCTGAGGTTTCCTCAATGTTGGGAGCCTATTAAGACCTCTCCCAAAACCGGATTTGGACAACAACCAAACTGCTACTGTACCGGATGGAAAAAAAAATCCCATGGCCTAGGTACACAAACGAGAACCACGCAAAAAAAAAAACGAAAAAAATGGCGTTTTTTTTCCTCCCGACGATAGTATTTTTTTGTTAAGGAGCCCCGTCATTCAGATAACATTTTCGCCAAAAAAGGTATACCTCTATCGTAGCACGCGTCAGATGTCACATGAAGCGAGTCCGGGCTGATGAGGTAGAGGATGCCCGACCTACCCCAACCCGAACGCTTGCAAGAAAATTCCCCGGCACGTACGACGCGCTCTGCTTTTAGACAAACGTGCGTGCGTTCCGAAGAACCTGTTTGCAATTTTTTTTCTTTTGTGGTTAATTTTACCTCTCCGTGGTCTCCGACAACAACGACGTACGTATTCTCGGACAGGCCAGTGTCGTCAAGCCGCTTAAACAAACGCTCCAGAAAGAGATCCTGAAAAAAGAAACAGCCGCCCACAAACAAGATAGGAAATCAGTGGATGAAGGGGGGGGGTGGGAGAGGGGGGGCCAGGCGGGGAGCGGGATTTGCAGGGAGTTTCTTACCTGGCCAATAATTTGACGTGGGAACAGTGACATCAACCCGAAGAAACCACAAAATACGAAATACCGGGATATTAGCTGAACGGTATAGATATCGCAGACCCGTAATTGAAGCCTTGCCCAAGTCAAGATTCCTAGTAACGTGCCGCCGCACCAAAACACGAGTTGCTACTTTAGAAATGGCACAAGAGGGTTGGATAAATGTCTCGGTATCGTGCCGCAGGAAAAGGGCTAAGAGGAGACCAAGAATACATGGGGATGGTAGCTGTCGCCGGGTCCTAAGCGATGCAATTCCAATATAACCGTGCTTACGTTCACTCGGAATTAGAGTGGAGTGGGGTCGCTTCTGAAGCAGCGAAAAGGTCAAAGGTATACCCATGTACTCTACGGCTCCACCTGCTTAGGAGTAAATATTCGGGCGTGTGAGCCGAACTGGAGAGCGAGCGGGTCGATCGAGTCGAAGCCTCTCTCCACACGTCGCCAAACAGACGTCGACACCTTACACCCCTGATCAACATCCCACCCCACAACCAACACCACAAAACACAACCACAGCCACAACCGAAACCACCACCGCAACTCACAACCAATACCACAACACACACCTGACACCGCAACACACACAGTCACCCCCAAACCCCACAGCAACCATCACAACCTACAACCGCCACCACAACCCGCACCCAACAAAATAACACGCCAACACCAACACTAACAACAACACAACCAGCAACAGTCTATCCTTACTGGGCACGCATGCCCGCCCTATACCAGGTGGCGGAGAGCAGCAATGTACACCGCCAAGCAGCCGCGATGCAAAAACAAAAACAAGCCCCAAAAAAAAACACCGCACGAACCACCCCCGCATCCTGCTGGGCAGGCACCCCCCATCTGGCCCATACATATCACTTGCCATGCCACTGGACAGGCGTGCTCCTAGTCCATCCTTCGGGACAAGCGGCACATGCTACTGCAATAGAGGTTGCCCCGATTGTCTTGTGCGGCTCTTCGCCTGACAATCTCTATACATCATCCCACAACGACTCATTTCTCGGGACAAGAAAAAACCAAGGCGCCTTTAAGCCCCTCTGAACAATTCTTGACGAAAAAAAAAACGTTGGAAAACAAAAAAAAATAATGACTTTTGACATTACGAAGAGAGACTTTGGGCAGAACGTTAGCTCCCGCCCTTCCGGAAAAGGTTTCGCCAATAATGTTCCTCTTCTTGGCCCTATCGTGTGACAGCACGAGACAAGCCTGTGCTCCACCTGGTCCATCATCCTGCCCATTCATGCCACCATCCGTTGTTTCCGCAATCGAGTTAACTCGACAGACATGGAAGTGGGAGGGTGGTTAGCTTAACGCTTCTACAACTGGAGACCCGTTTTCGCGAGAAATTACTACGATTTAGTGTAGAGAGGGGGGTTGGGGCCTTAAAGGGGTTAACCCTACTGTGACTTGAGTATAGAATAGAGACAAAAGATGACTGATTGCGAAAACTTTTAGAAGCGTCTACCATTAGCGTGAGCACGCAGCACCACGAGTAGAATCACGCTGCGCCCGTCGCGTACGAGTCTTTTCATTTTGGTCGTTCGGACACCAAAAAAATTATCATCGCCAATCAGCAAATGGCCGCTTCCGTAACCGTCAATTTGCGTCGTCGAAGTTTCCCTCTCAAGTCTCAAAGGGGTTAAACTTCATGCGTACTCATCCACCAGAGGATTCCAAAACAAGCCCTAGACGGGTATGCCCTCACCTGGTAGCGGAGGGCAGCAAGGTACTTGGCGAGGATGGGCGCGACCTTCGTCCCCTGCCGTGGCAGCAGCTGCGAAGCCTGGTGGGACAACACATTGCGCCGGGGAAAAATGCGGAGGGGGTGGTCAAAAAGAGCTCACTTAGCGGCGCAACCACACCCTTGTCAACACGACGAGATTTGAACCCTGTAATATTACTGGGGGGTAGGGACACTAGTTCCTAGTGGTTTATAGAAACACCGAGGGTATACAGTGCTAACCCGATCAACGATGGCATTCATCTACCTGAGACATAGTACCCCCGGACCGACCAACAACGCGGCGGTCGCTCTCGGAGGAGGGGAGGGGGGTGGGAGGGCGAGGGGGATCCCATACCACAATACATAGAATGTGTTGCACCCGGCTTGATTTCGCACCACGAGGGGTATGTTCCGATGCCAAGGGCGGCGAAGAAGAGGGGGTGGGGGAGGGGCGCGTTCGACAAGGCATAAAGCAGGTTGGATCCGGCTCGACTTCGCAATACGAGGGGCGTTGTCGACGCCAGCGAAGACTGTGGGGAGGGAGGGGTCTTTCTCTTCGGGAGAGAAACCGAGGACGACCGACCGAGGTGTTATAGCGGAGCGCGATATTTTTTCCAAACATGGGCCTCGCTTGCGTTGCCGCAGCACACATGGACAACAAAACGCCTGCCCTCCCCACAGACACCGACCCCACTCCGCACAAAATAGCCGCCACTCACTAGCCGTGTTAAATTCAACCAGGACAAAGCACGTACTCCACGCCTAACCGGGCCACGCTACACTAATACCTGTTAATGAAAAGACGCGCGAAACACTCGAAGGGCGAGCCTGTTTCGCGTCACTTGGCCCACAGGACAGAGAGAGACGGGGGGTGAGGGGCGTATTCATTTGTTGCTTGCCTTCGTCATTTGACCAACGACCACGCATGCCTATAAAGAAGGAGGGGAGGAGAGGGGCAAGAAGAACAAAGAATAGAACCAAGCAACCTCATCCGAAAACCGCAGTTGATGTCCCCACCCCTTCCAGTTGCTCTAACCTCGACCCATGCAGCCATCTCCTCCGGGTGGGCTGTCTCCTCCGGGTGGAAGTCACTGGGGACATCGTGATGGTGGTGGGGTCCCACCTGAAACACAACAACGCGGCAGCGATAAACCGAAACATGAGAATGCTTACGGGTCAAAGGCGGCAGGAGGCTGAGACAGTGGTCACGCTAAGCAACACTACCGGCGGTGGAGTGGCTCTTTGTCAGCCAGGTAAGGCGTAAGGGAAGGAGGAGGAGGAGGAGGAGGAGGAGGAGGAGGAGGAGGAGGAGGAGGAGGAGCAGCAGCAAAGGCATCTCAACGAGGCGAAAAGCGCCGAGCTTAACATGGAACTTGAAGACGGCGGAATGTGTGTGGGTCCTCCCCTTCCCCCCCCTCCTCCTTCCCTTCTTCCCCCACTGCCCCCGCGTCAGCAATATTCTCCGTTTGACACGGGTTGAGCCGCAAATCAAAAGCGATGACAGAAAATCCAAGGAAAAAACAGCCCCGCAAAAGATTGCATACGAGGAATAGATCAATCCACAAACAGGCAAGAACTGAACGGCTGCAAGCCGAACCTCTCGCAGCTAAGCCTGGTCTATTCTCATCATTGTTGTTGTAGTTTTTTTTTCTCACATTAACTCGCATAATCAAGTCCGTGGTCACAGGACAGGCTCCAGCCACTCTGGAGCAGAGGAATACCCCAAGAAAAAAACACACAAACAAGCCAGAAGTGGTACACGCATGTATCATAGCTGACGCAATTCGTGCCTCCGTTTGAAAAATGAAAAAAAGTGGAATCGGGAGTCAGCCTACGATGTGCCAGGTTCATGCTGGCACATACGGCTCACTAATCGCGCCTGAGAAAATCGACTACACCGCTAGCCACCCAGGAAAGGCTACCACGTATATGTTACACGTGGTATCTGTCATTACGCATACGCTCAAGTCAATTGGAGTAAACAACGAACATAAAAGAAACGACAAGAAACGAAAAGCAAGGAAAGCGAAAAAGGAAATATTATAAAATAAAAGAAATAAAAATACAAGAACAGGAATCGAGGAAAGGAAAAATGATCATAACCTAACTCAGCCTATCGCAATAGCCCAGCCCAGCCGAGAACGTTCCAGATAACCAGCGCATCGTGAGGGTCGGATCTATCCTTTCCGTAGCCCATTTTATAAAACAAAAATGAAAAACGTCAGCTGTGAATACTACCGATTGAATGGTTGAAACTCAGCCTAGCTTATTGTGAATTTTCCCTATCAATATCCCTAGCCTCTAGCCCAGCTCAGTCCTTCCTGACCATATCTAAATGTAGGTTAGCCTGTCCCTAGCCTCTAGCCCGTATCACTGGGAACAAAGTAATCTGAATTAAACCTGGCCAGGAAAAAAAACAGTGGGATACATCGTTTTCTGCGTGTTTATCGTGGGATAACAACACACAGACCAAAACCAGAGCAATAGAAGGGCATCAGTAGCGGTCGCGGGCAGGCAGGCAGGCAGGCAGCGCAGAGCAAAGCAGGACGTTTTCCCCGTTCCCCGTGTTCTTCTCTTCCTGCGATGTTGTCTGGCCTTCCGCCTAGGTCGAGTTGTGCTTGAGGTCTTAATTACTATGATCCTACGTAAAACCCCAGCCCATCGCATTCCAGAAAGAGAAAAACTGTGATAACCTAGTCTGTCGCTGGCCTAATCAACTCCAAGACGCATCCTAGCCCAACCCGGAGCATTCTAGAGAGCAGCGCACCGTGACACGCTGAAATACAGGTACATAGCCTAGCACCGCCACTATCCATAGCACAGCCTGTTACTTCCGAGTATAGCTTATCGCTTATCACGAGCCTACCTCAGCCCAAAGCGTTTATCCCAGCAAACAGCTCACCGTGAGAATCGTTAGCAGCTTGCCTCCGCCAACGCCACCTCCGCCGCTGCCATCGCCGCCGCCACCGCCACCTACGCCGCCGTCGCCGCCCGCGCCTCGTCCGGCCGCGTCCTCCCGTCCTACTTCTGCTGTTGCTTCCGCTGCTTCTTCTCCGAGAAGGAACGACAGGGAGCGGTTGAGTACAACGTGGTCGTCGTAGCCCAGGTAGTTAACCTTCTCGAAAGTTCCGTGACTGAACGCGAACTGGCGATCGAGCGAGAGAAAGGGAGGAAGGGAGGGAGGGAGGGAGGGGGGGAGAGGGGGAGGGAGGGAGGGAGGAGGGGGGATTTTAAACATTTCCATCCTTCCCAGAACTCCACCCCAACTACTACGGTGTTGTCGCGCACTTTCCCTCGTTCGGAACGCCGCGCCAACCCTCGCTCCCCCTACCGCTGCCCCGTACAGACCTGCCGTACGCAGTGATGTGGAGGCGTGATATTCCCCTTTATCGCGGGGACCGAATTAAAAACGGACCGGTCCCGAATTGCCGCACTTAAAGCGGGATGAAGTTGTGACACGCAGTAATGACCACCTTAAGCTGGACACCCGCACTGTTAGGTACCAGTTCCGAACTACTGCTGTGGGACCTTGGCTAGGCGCATGTTTACCTTGTCGTGCACCTCCCTCGATCGGAACCCCGCGCGCCCCCCCTGCTCTTCCTCCCCCGCGTAGCCGACCGCCTCGTCGAACCCGAAGGAGCCGAGGCCTCCAACCATGGAGGCTGTCAGCATCAGCGATTCGTACCCGAGCTTTGACCTGCCGGAGGGACCAATGGCCCAGAGCCGGACGCGAAAAAAACGAAATGCACACGTCGGGCAGATCAGACGCCTGTTCATCATGGTTCCCAGAATATGTCTTTCAGGGCAGATGTGCCCCTATGAACAGATAATAACATCTGCATGGCCAATAGCTCAGGTTGCCGATTGAGAGCCACAAGATCTGAATGGTCTAGAATATCTTTTTCCTGATCTAGAATATCTTTTTCCTGGGTTGGATCTGTACTACACAAATCCTACACAACATATCGTAGCAACAGCTATAGGGTCTATGTAATCTGTGTGACCTATATGATCTGCATGATCTATGATCTGTATTATCTTTATAATCTATAAGATCTAGATCGCCATGTGTCCGAGGTGTGTGAAATAGAGTCGGGCAGCCGTCCCCAAGTGCAATTTTGAGCACGGTAGATATGTACAGGTATGTGCTAAACGAGGGCAAGCGGGGAAGCAGCCAGATTGTTCCAAGCAGGTGGTTGATCAAGTGAGCGGGCAAGAAGACAGGCAAGCAAACCGGCACACAAGGGAGGCCGGAAGTGAGCGAATACGCAAGCGAGCAAAGTGTGCATACAAAGGAAGTGGGTACGTGAGCACGTCAGCAAGTGAGAAAGCACGTAAACGAGTAAGCACGCAAGTGAGCAAACAAGCAAGGACGCAAGTAAGAAAACAAGCACGCAAGCAAGCAAGCAACAACCAACCAACCAGCCAACAGGGAAGCAGACAAGCTAGCACGTAGTACCTGAGCAACCCCGGGAGACACACCGCCTCCAGCACATCCAGGTTCTCAAACTCCACCCACGAGGTCTCCAGCGAGGGGGTCATCCCGCACAATATCTGCCACAGCAGCACAGACGTGGGAAAGCAGCTCGAATTTCAGCTTGCGCTTGCTAGCTTGCACGGTGCAGGGCGCCGCGCCGCGGGTATCCCCAGCCAGCAACCGCCCTTTGTGAGGATCCCGGGAGGGGGAGTGTGTCCAGCTCAAAGGAACACGGACGAGTGTAACGATAGGGCTAGCACTTCAATGGACAAATATGTTCTGACTAAAATACTAATAGCGGGGTCTCCCCTCCTAAGGAATTGCCGACAATCGTTAGAATTCCGCTTGTGTTAGACTGTATTTTTCGTTTTATACCCCTAGGTCTTGGGGTTATTTATTGAGTTAAGCCGTGCCTTTAGCCTTCAGCGAAATATTTTGGGCTAGGTTTTGGGCTCCTCCAGCCAGGAACGAGCCTCTCGAACAAAGGCGCACCCATGCCGTGTCATGTGTTAAACGTGTAGCAAGCAGTTCAACACCATCAGCTGGTGCGGGCCAGACAACGACAGCAGCAACAGCAACAGCGAAAGCAACAGCAACAGCAAAAGCAAAAGCAAAAGCAAAAGCAACAGCAAAAGCAACAGCAACAGCAACAGCAATAACAACAGCAACAGCACCAGCAACAACAACAACAACAACAACACCACCACCACCACGACCACGACCACGACCACGACCACCACCACCACCACCACCACCACCACCATCACCACCACCACCACCACCACCAACAACAACAACAACAACCACAACGACAACAACAGCGACAGCAGCAACAAAAAGCGGGTCCTCCGTTTTTCGAGCTGGATATGATGAACACAACAAAAGTAGGCCAAACTCTCTTTGCAGCTGCGAAACAAATCCATCACAAGCATAAACTATTTCCCTCCCAAAAAACGCTCGTCCAGCTCCAAAGGGATTGACAAGGCTTTGCGGTGTACAAGAGAACGTGTGAACAAAACGCGTTCATAACATAAATTCCTACAGTACGTGACACCATACACGAAGCAGGGCAATAAGCAGACTTAGACTTAGAGGAAGCTAAAAAATCAAGGGGCCGACAGATACTGAATTACGCGTAGCAAACGCCCTCTATCGTAAACAAGAAACCCAGTCGGGAAAAGGATTTAGGTTACTCAGTAGGTATACTGCACTGTACATATAAAAGCTTTGCGGTACAAGAGGCCGCGAAAAGAACGCGCTACAAACATAAATGACTACAGTATACCTATTATGTACAACCACAATCGAGAGGCTAGACCGTCCTCGTGAGACTATGCATCGACAAACCAAACTAATCGGTTGCCCGTCACTCCTCGCGGAGGGAGCGACTGCGAGCAAGGCACCGTCTGCCCCGACACCTAGGCGAACCGGGTTGCTTTGTCGTTTGTGCGTCGCTTCTCCGGCCACTGCAGAGGCTTGCTTTTTCTCCGGCGTCTTTGTTTTGCGACCACTCTTCTCAAGAACGGTTTCACCTCACTCATATATCAGTTTACGTCACGTCACGTCACGTCACGCCACGCCACGTCACGTCACGCCACGCCACGTCACGTCACATCACGTCACGCCACGTCACATCACGTCACGTAACGCCACGTCACGTCACGCCACATCACGTCACGTTATGGCACGCCATGCCACGTCCCAGCATATCAAGTCAAGGTACGTCACGGCGCGTCACGACGCATGCTACGACAGGGGAGGCTCCTCACTCAAAGTGGTCTATAGCCAACAATACACACAATACACACACAATACACACACAACAAAAACTGACTTCCACAAAAAATGAGACTGCAACACTACGAATTATCCCATGGCCTATCCATAACAGGTGTGTAACGGGTAATACTGTAAAAGATGCATGGTATTGCCGCGGTATTGTTATTAGTGAGCTTCTCGGTTGAGAAGCCCCGTCAGTGAGAAAACTTGACCAAAAAGAGGTACTGTACCTCTATCGTAGCACGTGCCGTCAAGCCAATTCACGTCATGTCACGTCACGCGTCGTCATGTCATGCCATGTCACGTCATGTCACGTCAAGCCCATCCAAACCTCCGGAGGGGCATTTGTTTGCGAGCGGCGACGGGAGCCACTCTAGAGGTGCGGTGAGTTCAAGTCTCTTGTTGACGGGTCGTCAAGTTACGTCAAGTCACGCCACGCCACGCCACGGCACGTCAACTTTCATCACGCCACGTCAAGTCAAACCTCTGCAGGAGCAAAAAATCGCCAGCGGCGACAGGAGCCGCCCAAAAAGTGCGGCGAGTTTAAGCCTAATTTTGACCTCAGTAGGAGCATAAAAAAAAAAGAAAAGGAACGCGCCCTCCTATTCCTGTACAAACCCACCTCAAACATTGCCTTGTTGGTGTTGGGCATCGAAGAGTAAAACGAGGACGATGTTATCCCGCTGCAAAAGGAACCGACCGGGCGAAGAGCGAGCGTACAGGGGGGAAAGAGGCGCAATCAATCTCCGCTGAACAAGGGCGATTTCCACAAACTTACATGCCGCCACTGGAACAGTAGGCGGCCCTTATCAAGCCGTAAAACGTTACACCTTTCATCGATACTTTATCGAGAATAGGACAACCCACGAGCACAGAAAGGAGGAAGTAAACTTGGTCATTTTTCAGTCATTACATCAACTTTCCAGCTCAATTCGTGGGAGATTTTTCGTTCAGTGCCAGTTCCCGAACCCAGGATGCATTTTTGTGAAGGAGGAATACGGACAGAACACAGAAGAGACTCACCGCGAAGCCAGCTCTTTCGCCCAAGGTGAAACACCCGCAGCGTTTGTGGGCGTCACGAAAGTCCCGCTGGTAGACTCCAGCACAACGACCAAAACATTGGGTGATGATGTCTGGCCACCGCCGTCACCCGCACCCCCACCCCCACCGCCACTGCCGCCACCACCGCCACCGCCTGCTCTCGCGTTTTCCAAGCCCTTAGCCCTAGACCTGGCCCTTGCGGCGAGCACGTCGGTGTTGTCACCGCCTCCCTCCGCCTCGATTCCGCCTACAATCCTCGACGACATGGCGTCGAGCACTGGCAAAGCGAGGCAAAGCAAAGCAAGGGCGTGCATGTGTGTACGCGAGTGCGTGCCCGGAGAGCTGGAGCCGTCGACCTTTTTCGACCCGCAAGTACATCGATGCTTTGCTTCGAGAAGCGACGTCTCGCCAACCGTTCCAAAAAATACGTACGGCCGAGCGATCCGCGCAGCGCATTATTAATAGCAAAATACAAAATTGCTATGAGCGCATTTTACATCTATTTGCAGTGTACTTCCCGTAGTAGCCATGACAGCACTATTGGCAGATCTTGTTTGCCGTTCTCGCATGAACTCATCGTCGCGATAGTGTAGTCCGTGGCCACAAGACAGGCTACAATGACTCCGGGCGTTGAAAAAAAACACACACACAAACCGAGGGGGGCGACCGTACATAAAATAGGAAAGTAATGCGACATGCCCCTGCCGACGCCATAACCGCCAAGTTTCGTCTCTTTTCAGCCTTAACTCTTTTTCAGAACTGCAAGAAAAAACTATCCCACACTAATCCCAAGTCATTTGGCCCCAAAAACGTGGGAACATGACTCAAGGGGCTAAAGCTAAGTCTCCAAGAGGTTTTTTGGGTGTATATCCCCTCGTAAAGCTACCTGTATTAAAAACATTGCGATTCGGGGATGATAACCGCTGGTACATTGTTGACGTCAGACTTGAACGGTGCGGGCGGTCGATTGTTTAGTCGGTTGTGTTGGTTGGTTGGTTGATTAGGTTCTTAGGGTGTTTTGCCAGACACCAACATTTGGTTGGGTAGGAAAATGCATTAAGAATAGTACTGAAACCGCCGAAGGTTACAATCCAAGTCCAAACCAACCCACGAGCAAAACCATAGAAATATTAGGTTAGAAACATGCTTCCCTACCATATTTTTAGTATTTCTAACCTAATTTTTTCCTGGGCTTGGTTGGCCTTGGGGGTATGACATTCGACGGTTTCAATACCATTATAAAAAGATTCCCAACACAACAGAACTTGATATTTTGATTGGTTAGTCGGTTGGTTGATGTTTGACTAGATGTGTTTGCTGGTTAAATGAGTGGTTGGATGGTTGATTGGCTTGTTGGCTATTAATAGCGGGTTCGTTGAATGGTTGGTTGGTGATTACCAAAGCTTAAAACTCGCAGTGGGAAGCGGGGTGCTCACAGGACATATTTTGGATAAGGCAAGAACGCCTACCCAACTATGTGGGAACCCCCCGCCATTCACGGCGTTTTCTAACCTGCCGACGCCCACCGCGGCCCCCCTCCTGCGATGGGTGTGTTCCTCACGTCAAGGGCGACCCCGATGAAGCAGTTTCTGCGGAGAAGCTTGAGGTGCGCACGAACGAAAAACGTGTTGGCTATTGTTGTGGTAGTTTTCGTTGCTGTTGTTGTGTTCTCAAGCCAAAACCTCATTAATACCACACCTACATCAGATTAGGAGGCATACAATCAACACTTGGATTCAGAGTAAGGCGCTTAATCCAGAAATAATAAGCCTCACTAAGCTCGCGACAAAACACAATAAGCGCTGTTACGCACTGTACACAGCATACAGGCATAACGCCACGTCAAGTACCAGTAGTGGACCCTCGATAGAGCCGGTATACCGGCACTAAAGCGGCAATCGGCACTACTCCGCTCCCTGCCACTACTGGTCGTTTCCACCTGTGCCACACGATTTCACAGGCACTATAGCGGGCCATCGGCACTACTCATCCGGCACTATAGAGGGACCATTATGTTGTACCTTTAGGCGGTAGTCCCCATGCCCCCCGCGGCCGAACACCATCACGGCCACTACGACACAGCTCAAGCAGGTCAAGAGAGCGACGCGCACGCTCAAGACAACACGTGCGGCGCATCCCACCCCGACCGTCGCGGCTCGATAACACCTGCAACACAATCACTCACCGCCGCCGCGCAGAAAAGGAGAGAGAGGGGGGAATAAGGAAATAAAACGCGATCGAAAATAAAAAAACAAAGAGTAGAGGTGGGCCAAGGGTACCAGAAAGAAGAAAAAAACGGACGAGTACCACACCCTTATTTCCGAGACCCAGACAGGGGGTTACTACAAAAAACGAATAAACAAGCAATATATTTGTGTGGAAACCTCTGTACCGCAAAAGGGTCGGGGCTTAACAGTGGACAAACCACACCTATGCAGCAAGAGACAACGGGTTATACGAAACCAAGCGACATAAAATATCTATGCGGAAACCTCTACCTCCCAAAAGGATCAGACCTGGGAGCATATTGAACCACACATAGGGTTCTGCGTTAGTAACAAACCACCCTTAAGGTTAACAGCTAAAAAAACACACTCAAGGTTTACAGTGGATAAACCACACCTAGGGGGAAGAGTTAGCGACGCATACCTGCGGAGCAAGCCGTTCCGCGCCTGCTTCCGGGGCGCGTGGGCGGCCGCGGTGGCGGCACTCCGTAGCTTGCGCACCGCGACCGCCACGGAGGCCAGGGTGGCCGCCACAAGAAGTACAGCGTTGGAAGCACGCCGCCCCTCCACATTGAGGGCGATGAAAAGAATGGGGCCTGCGCTTTTCTTCGCCACGAGGATTGCGTCGCCGTCTAGCAGCGATCTAAAGGGTAAAGGTTAGGGAAAAGGAGGCGTTTTATGGCGTCGACACACCGGAAAGGCAAGATGGGTGGATGGGTGGATGGGTAGATGGGTGGGTGGGTGGGTGGATGGATGAGCAGGTGAGTGGATGGGTGGGCGGGTGGGTGGGTAGGTGGGTAGGTGGGTGGGTGGGTGGGTAAGTGGGTAGGTGGGTAGGTGGGTGGGTAGGTGGGTGGGTGGGTGGGTGGGTGGCAGGGTAGGAGGGTGGGTGGATGAGTGGGTAGATAAATAGGTGGGTGGTTTAATGGATGGATAGGTGCGTCGATGGATAAATGTGTGCTTACGCTACGATTATTACACCTGGTACGTGCAAACCTTAGATCTAAAAAAAAAAATACCGATACCGTTCAGCGCATGAAAGCACGCACGCGCATCATCCAAGGTATGTTCACAAGTCGCCGGAGCGTTGAGTGTCTGTTCAATATTCATCTATCCCCAGTCGCTTGTCGGTGTTTATAGAAAAACGATCTCGACGGTTACGCTGACCACAATCTTGCTGCATAGCACCCTAGCCCCTGATCCCAGGCCGACCTAATCCCGCCGGGGGAAAGCAAGTTACCGTGGCACACTACCGTCAGTATTGTCGTGCACAAGCGACGAATCGACTATTAACCTATTAGCAGAAGACGGGCATATACCACATGCATACCAATACCAGTTATGGACCTTTATGCCGTCGTACTGGTGTTATTATACTCTGGTACACGGTACGATAAGGCGGCGTCTCGATACTGATGTTGATGCTGCATTTGATGGTATACGGCCGTGCTGGTACGTGCTGGTGCCGGTACACACCTTAGCGTTGGATCATGAGTCCGTCGTACTCGTATGTACAGGTACAGATAAATCGTACGCATGATATCAGTAATCGTTATCATACCGGTACCCCGTGCGCTTCATCGCTTGGTTCTCTCACCTCGTGCTGTAGAAGTACAGGTGTTCTACCCCGACAAACACCAGGATGCCCATCGCCAAGGTCGACAGCGCCAACCATTGCACCGCCGTGACTATCCGTAGCAGGGGTACCTGATGCCTCGCAATCACTACGCGGAATCTACTTCCGGTTCCCCCACCCCCTCCGCCCCGAATCCCAGCCAGGAGAAGGGAGGAAAGGGCTCGGGATGATACATGCCACAGCCCGAAGAGAGAGACGAAAGCGACGAGGTCCTCGGCGACAACGGCCGCAGCGCCAAGGGATATCGGAGCCCCGCCAAGAAGGGAGAATTTGTGAAGCTTGAGCGCGACCGTGGTTGCCGCCAACCCGCTAAACACCGCCTGAGGTGTGTGGGGTGCATGGTGTATGTTCCATGTCATCGTGTCATATAAATGTAACTATTAATAGAGACAAGACGTGCAAAACCGATTAATATACCAGGTACAGCAGTAGGTTATACAGAAAAAGCCCGTTACTAATGATAAGAAAATATCAATTTGGCTTCGAGGCTCAATTTTTCAAGTTGTCGCCACCACTGAGCACAGGCTAGTCTTTAGGTATACAAGCATTAATAGTACAGCACCCGATCCACCGTTTCGTCGGCCTGACATCTTTTCGTTTCGAGAAAACGAGCCTCATTTATTTTACGACCGAATTTCGGGTGCCCTCTGTGGTCGACAACTCCACGAGTTGCTGTACCTGTACATACTGGATTTTCTTGACAGAATATCGTACCAGGTACCTCGAAGTACTGCAATATACCAGCGACAAGAGCTCTGCTGTGTATACTAACCTTGTCGCGTAATCTGCACTACAAGGCCCCTCTTCGACTCGTCAGCCCGAGCTCGCCCAGCTCACGGCTCACGAAGGACGGTCTGGCCTAGACTGTTGTACAATCTGCTTCGACTGCTGTACATGCACATGAAGTCGTAAAGAACCAGCTCAAGAGCTCAAGAGCTGAAATATGAGCTAGTTATTACGCGAATCCTGCTGGAAGCAAAAACCGTTGCGAATACACACTACGTACGTAGACTTTGGCTGAGTTCTTACAGAGATAACTCTGGTGGGCGGCGAAGGGGAGGGCTCGTGGGTTGCAGCTGGTCGTTTCCGGACCCCATGTAGCTCTTCGCGCGCCAAGCCGTGTTCTTGTTCATGTTCTAGTTCTTGTTGCTGGGGTGGTTGATCGCTTCGGAAACGCCGCGTCCGCATGCTTGAGGCAAACCGGTTCACCCAACAACCTGCTGCAAAAATGCAAAATGGAACCAGAGAGGGTTTTTCCAGTTTATAGAGCAGTTGGTGGGGGTAGAGCCAGAGAGCGGTTTAAGGGCTTGCTGGACGTGCGAGTCTCACAACCGACGAACGTCAGACGTCGTCAGGTAACAACGCGTGATAACAACATTCTCTGTGTGTAGGCTGCGGAAGCGGAGACACAATCGAGGTCGAAGTACTGCTGAAGTTGATACTACATACCTGGTACACTTTGTGGGGATGTGGTTATGATAACACCCCTGTTCTGTTGGAAATCAGGATCCCATGTTCACCCAGCTACTGCAAGGTCGTGGGCCAGCCTGGGGGCTCACCTCCTGAGCTTCCTGGCGGTCCACCGGGCTGGCTGAAACGCTGCTGTCTCTCAGAGTTCCTGTTTGTTCTTGCGACAGAAACTCGATGGCAGGGTTTCGATTGGTTCTGGAAGCGTTTTGGTTAACATGTGCGATCTGGATTCTGGGGGTCTGGGCCAGGAGCCAGAGGGAAGGGAGCGCCTAAAATCGGGTTACAAAAGCGAACCACCACCCAAACGTCCAAGCAGTCGAAGGCCCGTGGTGACACCCTTACCTGTCCCCTTTTTTGTTCTCGGGAGCCGTCTCATTCGTACAAGTACTGCTGTATGGAAAATTGGATGGAAATTCAGACTTCTTCTCATCTCAGAAACCACGAAGAAAACGAAGACGCACCATCACGCCAGCCCGACCAGCCACGACCACCTCAAGTACGTACCCTGCCTCGCAGAAGAAGACGGCCATCAGCCGAACAGAGGCCTAGAAGGTAGCAGCAGCAGCAAAACAAGAGAAAGCGGGAAGGAGAGCAGCAGCCCATCAACGCCGGGCCATCCCACAGGTACGGTATGATACGCACCGCAGAAGCGAGCACGCACACCGAACTCGCCCACACACCCAACGGCAGCACGCAGCCGTGTAGTGAGGTACAAGAAAGATGTCTTGCTGCTGTCTTTCTCTCTTCCTCTGCTGTTTGTGTCTCGTCTCTATTCTCTTTCTTACCTGGTAGTCTCCCACGCTCTCTGGTTTTCTCTTAGCTTCTCCCTCTTCTCTCTGTTTTCTGTACAGTACAGCAGTGTATGTCTCATTCTCAATTGCGAACGTATACTGACTTGTAAGCAATGAAGTATGCTGCTGCACTGCTGTATATCATACCAAGTACCAGGTATCACACAGCAGTATCACACACAGCAGTAGATCTGGCGTCACAGATGGTGGACTGCTGTATCATAACCGTTCTCTCGCTGTTCGTATGTGACAGCAGTTGTTCAAACGCTTTCCCTTTCGTTTTGTGCCGCTACCACTGCCCCGCTCCCACTGCCGGTACCACCGCTGTAAATATGTGGGACGCGTGGCTACTGTACATAACCCGTCCATGCCTGTACGCCTGTACCGCTGTCAATATGTGGGGCACGTTACCCGTTACAGCTGAACGTACATATCCCATCCATCCCAACATGTACGTATGATATCATAGGTGACAGCAGTTGTTCAAAGTTTTTGCTTTCGTTTTGTGCTTGGTGCTTGATGGCATGGTGTTGTTGCAGGAGTTCAGGCCGGCGGGACCGGAGCGCTTCTCCCTCCCTGCAGGAGCTTCACCTGCACTGCACCTGCACCTGCGCGGCAGCAACCCCTCCAATAAGCGCCGGCCCAGCACAGCAGGTGGACTAGAGGGCACTTGGAAATGACGGGCTGCCGTTGCCCCTACCGTGTCGACTGCAAACTGACGATCCCATGCCTGTACCTGTACCCCTGCCAAAATGTGGGGCGCGTTACTGCGGTACGTATTCCCTCCATCCCAACATGTATGTGTGTATGATATCATAGGTGACAGCAGTTGTTCGAATTTGTTCCTTTCGTTTTGTGCTTGTTGGCGTGATGCTGTTGCCGGAGTTCAGGCCGGCGGGATCGGAGCGCCTCTCCCTGCAGGGGCTGCACCTGGAGCTGCACCTGCACCTGGAGCTGCACCTGGTACTGCACCTGCAGCTGCGCAGCAGCAACCTTGCCGTATGCCCCTCGCGTCCCGTTTTATGCCACTCGTTTCACTGTACTCGTCGCAAACAACAATGTACTCCAAGATATACACATGCCCTGCAAACACAGCTCCAGCTCCGGACATACGCTTACCGTTGTCCAAGGAGAGCAGGTACTGCTCTTGATCACGCCTCCCTTTCCCAGGTCTCTGACGAACGAATTTTTTCATGTCCACCCTATTGCTCGAGCCGTCGTCCACCCGTGACGACTTAGCGACAATCAGGATAATTCCTTCCTTCCCACACACGCTACGCAGTTCTTCTTCCGCCTCTGCGAGTGTTCCGTTCTCCACCGGAATGGCCTTCAGCTTGACCAGCAATGCTGCTGGGTCGTACGCCCGGCCGAACGTAAGCGACAGCACGAAGGCCAATAAAACCCCAAATTCTGACTGGCTGCCGGGGTGACACCAGCAGCCAGTGTTGCCAGTGTTGTCTTTGTACTCACTAATCACCGGCTTCATTATTGTGTTGCCTTCTGTGCGCAGTGCCTGGCATCACCCGCCGGAATGGCTGAGGTACAAACACGATAGGCTGCCCGTTTGAGGTGCGTGGGTGGGGTGGGTGTGGGTGTGGGCGTGCGGCCTACGTTGGTGCCGGGGGCACTTGTGAATACGTGCGCGGTATTTCACAATATTAGACACTTGTGAAGGCTCCTAGGTATCGTACGAGTGGAATATTTGAGGACGTTGCAGGCACCTATGAAGCGTGCGGATAACACTTGAGTACAAAACATCCTGAGCCACTACCACCTCAACACTCACGCCCTTTCCACCCCCTGGGGCCACGCCCTTCCCACCCCTTGGGGCGAACGGCCGCGACACACCTCAAATGCGAAACGAGGTGAAACCTTGAGACACGAAATAAAGTTAGTGCGTGGTATGTCGTTGCGTGGTATGTTGTTGCGTGGTATGTCGTAGCGGGTTGTCGTTGCGGGAATTGATTAAAGCTGAATACGAATATGCACACATCTGTCATTGTCTTGTTCACGGACAAATTTTGCTGAAGCAGGTCACTCTCAGGCACGCCAAGAGTCACGCCCACCCCTCGTTGCAAAACTTGAAGCACGAGCACAACCACGCCATTGACCGCAGCGTTGTAGCGGTGAAAATGCGGCTGGCTGGAAAGCTCACAGGGGAGATGCAGGAACAAGTGGTCAAGCTGACTGGTGAGTAGGCACGACCGCAACATAAGAACAAATATGTTGTCATAATTGTCGTACTCAATGCCAACGAACGTTCAGGCAGCAATCCTCAATTTGTTGTCCCGCTTCTTGCCGTTAGGTATTGACGAGAATGTCTCATGTCGTCTCATGTCGTTGTCATGTTTTCCACGTTTTACCAGCTGGGGGCATGAGGCCCAGGGCTATCGCGGTGATACTGGAGAACTTGCACAGTGAGCACGTGAACCGTCGCGCTGTTCAAAACGCGGTGCAGGCGCAAACAGGAGGGGAGCGGGCGTTCGATGCTACCGATGTCTACGACGAGGTATGTGGTCAAGTGTGTGACCCCCCCCCCCGGGCCCTCGGGAAACTCTGGGAGGGGTCTCGGAGGAAGTATCCCTGTGAGGGGGGGGGTCCAGGCTCGGCGTGTTAGAAGGACACTGCTATCCACATGCCCACTGAACTGACTGTGGTAAACCCGTTCTCACCAGCGGTGCGCCGCCTAGCCGTCCGTGTACACGTAGCTTTGGTATGCAGGGGTTGGCGTGGCAGCACAAACAACAACACGACCAATCAATACCAGCATACAAGAACATTACTGAAGGCCCGCAGACCGTGAAATGCTTCGAACATATTGTATTTATTTTGATGTATCTCGTGGTGAACGGGCGGAATATAATCATTGGGTATGCTTTGTCCGACTACGCATGATCGAGGACTGGCGGTTTGTCATGAACCCAGTACCCCTGCCGCCGCTCGTTTCCAAACATGTACGCTCTTGGGTCCCAGGTGAAGAGGGAAACTGCGGGCGGCGGAGTGTGCGAGGTGAAGCTTGACGAGGGAGGCCGACTCAGCCATATTTTCTGGCAGACGATGGAGCAGGTACGTACCCAGCGCTCGTAGTGTTTCAACCAGTGATCAGTGCTCACTTATCATTGTTACGCGTCAAGACCGACGGATGCAGCCATTTTAGAAGACGAACATGTCCCCTCAACCGCGCCCGCAGGTATATCTGTGGAATCGATATGGGCATGTGGCGCTCTACGACGATACGGCCGTGAAAAACCGGGTACCCCACGCCCATCGATGTGTTCGCCGTCATCGATAATGACTTCCGGACGCGTGCCGACTCAGCCATATTTTCTGGCAGACGATGGAGCAGGTACGTACCCAGCGCTCGTAGTGTTTTAACTAGCGACCAGTGCCCACTTGTCATTGTTACGCGTCAAGACCGACGGATGCAGCCATTTTAAAAGATGAATATGTCCCCTCAACCGCGCCCGCAGGTATATCTGTGGAATCGATAGGGGCATGTGGCGCTCTACGACGATACGGCCGTGAAAACCCGGTACCGCACGCCCATCGATGTGTTGGCCGTCATCGATAATGACTTCCGGACGCGTATCGTCGGCCAATCCATCACAGCGTACACGACGACGGACACCGTCATCTGGATGTTGGAGAATGCCCTTGCGTCCCGTGGCGGCAAGCAGCCGGGTATCTTCGTCCAAGACGCCGATGCTGCTATGACGGGGGCAGTCTGACACGTCTTCCCGGACGCGACGGCCAGGCGTTGCTTGTGGCACCTGTACCAGAACATCATCAAAGCTCTCTCCAAAGAATTGAGCTCCAGTATGCATGTGTGAACCAGTTTTGCTTGGGGCACGCACAAAATATGACGCATTTTGTATTGGTTTGACGGTCACTGGACTACGTCGCCTTAAATGTTGACTCTCAAATCGCACCCATGTACTTTTTGAGAGTCAACATTTAAGGCGACGTAGTCCAGTGACCGTCAAACCAATACAAAATGCGTCATATTTTGTGCGTGCCCCAAGCAAAACTGGTTCACACATGCATACTGGAGCTCAATTCTTTGGAGAGAGCTTTGATGATGTTCTGGTACAGGTGCCACAAGCAACGCCTGGCCGTCGCGTCCGGGAAGACGTGTCAGACTGCCCCCGTCATAGCAGCATCGGCGTCTTGGACGAAGACACCCGCTTGCCGCCACGGGACGCAAGGGAATTCTCTAACATCCAGATGACGGTGTCCGTCGTCGTGTACGCTGTGATGGATTAGCCGACGATACGCGTCCGGAAGTCATTATCGATGACGGCGAACACACCGATGAGCATACAGTACCCGGTTTTTCACGGCCGTATCGTCGTAGAGCGCCACATGCCCATATCGATTCCACAGATATACCTGCGGGCGCGGTTGAGGGGACATATTCATCTTTTAAAATGGCTGCATCCGTCGGTCTTGAC
The DNA here is from genome assembly GCA_012845835.1 of Undaria pinnatifida. Taxonomy (NCBI): domain Eukaryota; class Phaeophyceae; order Laminariales; family Alariaceae; genus Undaria; species Undaria pinnatifida. The sequence continues at coordinate 6,964,563 of JABAKD010000029.1, forward strand.
GCGTAACAATGACAAGTGGGCACTGGTCGCTGATTGAAACACTACGAGCGCTGGGTACGTACCTGCTCCATCGTCTGCCAGAAAATATGGCTGAGTCGGCCTCCCTCGTCAAGCTTCACCTCGCACACTCCGCCGCCCGCAGTTTCCCTCTTCACCCGGGACCCAAGAAGAGCGTACATGTTTGGAAACGAGCGGCGACAGGGGTACTGGGTTCATGACAAACAGCCAGTCCTCGATCATGCGTAGTCGGACAAAGCATACCCAATGATTATATTCCGCCCGTTCACCACGAGATACATCAAAATAAATACAATACGTTCGAAGCATTTCACGGTCTGCGGGCCTTCAGTAATGTTCTTGTATGCTGGTATTGATTGGTCGTGTTGTTGTTTGTGCTGCCACGCCAACCCCTGCAAACCAAAGTTACGTGTACACGGACGGCTAGGCGGCGCACCGCTGGTGCGAACGGGTTTACCACAGTCAGTTCAGTGGGCATGTGGATAGCAGTGTCCTTCTAACACGCCGAGCCTGGACCCCCCCCCTCACAGGGATACTTCCTCCGAGACCCCTCCCAGAGTTTCCCGAGGGCCCGGTGGGGGGGGGTCACACACTTGACCACATACCTCGTCGTAGACATCGGTAGCATCGAACGCCCGCTCCCCTCCTGTTTGCGCCTGCACCGCGTTTTGAACAGCGCGACGGTTCACGTGCTCACTGTGCAAGTTCTCCAGTATCACCGCGATAGCCCTGGGCCTCATGCCCCCAGCTGGTAAAACGTGGAAAACATGACAACGACATGAGACGACATGAGACATTCTCGTCAATACCTAACGGCAAGAAGCGGGACAACAAGTTGAGGGGTGCTGCCTGAACGTTCGTTGGCATTGAGTACGACAATTACGACAACATATTTGTTCTCATGTTGCGGTCGTGCCTACTCACCAGTCAGCTTGACCACTTGTTTCTGCATCTCCCCTGTGAGCTTTCCAGCCAGCCGCATTTTCACCGCTACAACGCTGCGGTCAATGGCGTGGTTGTGCTCGTGCTTCAAGTTTTGCAACGAGGGATAGTATCATCCGTCTCGTAAAAACGCTTAATATTAATACATATGTACACTAAAAATTAGAAGCGAAATAAGAAAGTGTGTAACCTAGCCTACGTACAGTCTTATTTAAGACAAAAAATAATAAAAATCGTGCAGCTTACATAAGAAACTACAACCCTGCCTCTGGGTGGTCTGGTCCAAGACACCAGGAAGCTGCCAGGAAGCTGGTACTCTCGGCGGCAAAAATAAGAAACTGATAAAAGAAAATTGTTGTTTTCTGGCTCCAGAATAAGGAAAACAGTCAAAAGCCGAATTTAAGGTTAGTTACCGGTACTACAGCAGTTACTACTGTAGAGGGCCGACGACACTGCTGTGTGCTGTTAGGAAACGAAGAATCAATTGTTTCATAAAATAAGATTTTGGAAGTAACCAAAACACCCAAGATAAGAACTAACTGGTGACGCGACAATACAGGAGAGGATGCTGGAAAGGGCTGAAAAATAATAAACCGTCAGCAAAAAACACACGCGTGCAAAGCTCGTGAGGGTGCCTCAAAAAAGGCCCCGAGGTGGAACACAAAATAGGCAACCTCCACTGTTGTACCACCATATATATCATCATGCAGCACGCGCGTCGCACAGCTCCTTCCATTGCCGTTCCAAAACTTCCTTTACCCCAGCAACCCGGGCGGGCTGCCTTGTGCGGTCGACGTTGTAATCGTCGGTGATTTTCGAAAACTTCCCCCCAGGGGTTAACAGGGGGGGGTACTCTCACACCAAGTGAAAGTAAATATATCCCGTTTTATCTACTTATTCGTCGAGTGATCAATCACTGCACATTTATTTCCATTCTGAACTCTGGGTGTGTCATGTACTTGGTATCGTTTACTATGTCGTGTGTCTTCGGGCATACTTGCAACACACTAACAAGCCACAACAACCTCACATTAATAATACATCAAAGGCGGTCACCACGAATCACACGCCGAAACTAAAAAATAGGGGTGTACTTATGATCGTGTTGGCGCAAGCACGATGGGCCCTCGCATCCCTACTATTAATATAATACTAGTATTAATAGTGTCCTTCGTATGACGATATGGGACGACGGGGGAGTACAACGGCTACCACCCGCCACCATTTGTTTTTAACGGAGTACTAATAGTTACAGGAGGGGGAGGCTTTATTGTATATCTCTCGAATTGCATTGTCATTATCGTTTCCTGAGTCGTGGGAGAGAGAGGTTCCTCCCCTCGGCCAGATACCTGTATCGCAGCTTCCTGCGATACCCTGAGTATCTCGACCACCCTATTTTACTGTCTCTCTCCCTACTATGATACCGGCCGGGTTCCTAACTAGTACGGCCTACAGTTGTCTCGGATGACCAAGCCTCCGAATGGTACGGTACCATTCGACTCCTCCAATCTAACTCAAGTAAACCATAACGGAAAATAAAAAACATCCATAACCCCAGCTACTCTTGCCTCCCCCCCCCCCCCTTCGAAAGAAAAAAAATGGGAGGGTGGGGCGGCAGAAAAGAAGGCACAAATACCTGGCTTGGATGGCCAAACCAGCGACTACCTCACGTCTGCCCGTGCTCGTCACAGGACCTCGTGCTTGCTCGTGCCCGACGTGGGGATGCTGACCTACACGCGATGCCTTTCTCGAAAGGACTGCGTGCAGGCCCTTCCATCCCCAAAACCAAACTTGCTCTATCCCAGTTCCCGATACAGACATGCCTCGGTATGTCTCCAATAAACCCTGCTTTGTCCGTTACTTCGTTTGCGGAGGCCGTTACTTCGTCTACGGACAAAACTACCCTTTATTGTATATCTCTCGAATTGCATTGTCATTATCGTTTCCTGAGTCGTGGGAGAGAGAGGTTCCTCCCCTCGGCCAGATACCTGTATCGCAGCTTCCTGCGATACCCTGAGTATCTCGACCACCCTATTTTACTGTCTCTCTCCCTACTATGATACCGGCCGGGTTCCTAACTAGTACGGCCTACAGTTGTCTCGGATGACCAAGCCTCCGAATGGTACGGTACCATTCGACTCCTCCAACACCGAGGTAATGTGAGACTACTGTTTCCCGTACTCTTAGTTATTTTCTACCCCATACTGTTCCTTCCCCCGGCTGTCTCTCCTTTGCCACCTTTGCCCTCGCAAGCTTACGTGACACCCTCGTGGAATCGTCTATGTTATTACGCGTGTACGCCTTGTACGCGTCGGACCTCCACCTCCCCTCTCTCTGGATCACTCGTTCCGATATGTCTCCCCCCGCCGCAAGCGTGGTCGCTCCTCCGATACGCAACGAGTGCAGGGCGAACTCATCGGGATTCCGACCTGACTTCGCCACCACCTCCTTGATTGCTCGTAAGGCACGGCCATATCTAACCACTCTTACGGCCTTGCCACATCGATACGAGGCAAGGGGGGCGTGGTCGGGCAAACCAGGGAAACATGACATCAACTCCAACATAAGGGCAACGGCCCCGCCGTCTGCCCTAAAGGACGACCTCGGCCCGCGCACCTCGCTTCGAGTCCGCGCGAGCACACTTCCGACCTGTCCCTGATCACTCTTATGCCCCTTAAACCGCACCTCTACCTTGTCGGACTGTTGCCCCCGCGTGTTACCCAACTGTGTGCCGTTGGCGAAAAACGCCACGTCACCCCGCGTCAGGCAGTGCACAGGGTGCACCGCCCCCGAATCCGCGGCGAACATTTCGTCCGATCGCGTCAGCAGGGAGTAACTCAGACACAAACACAACCACAACACTTTCCCCTCCGGGCCCCACGTGGGAATGAGGGTTTCCCCCGCGAGAAGCATACCAAAAGACACCGGTAAGCGTGCGCGGCGTGGCGTTCCTGCCGTCACGTGGGCCCGTGCAATACCTCTGAGCGCACACTGGACCACGGGAGCCGTGATCGGCAGCTCCACTCCTACCCTCAACCGGTGGAAGTACTGCACCGCCGCAAATTTCCCGGAAATCGTATTCGCCAGGTTACCTTCCGACGCACAACACCACGATGCAAACTCGATCAACGCCCAGGCCTTCGAACTCTCCGAATCACTCGACGCCAGAAACTCCTGACAACCCATCAACCTGCGAAACGTACTCCAAGATCGGCGACCAGACTCGTACGTACGCCGAGTCGAGCTCGCAACTGAGCCACCGACGTACTGGAGGCCAAGATGTCGGTACAGAGATCCGCCCCCGCTTCCCCCAGGTGCTGCTCCTGCCAATCGATGTCGGGACGTAGCGCGCGGAGGTTGGGGGCGATGGTGGGACGATCCCACCGCGATATACCGTCCGCCAAAACATTCGCAATGCCACGCACGTGTTTGGCCCTAAAGCACCAGCCACTGCGCATTTCGAGGCAGCCGAGTATCCGCATTAGTGCGCCCGCCCTCGGCTCGCGTCCCCCCCGGCATCGATTGACCCAATGGACGGCCGACATATTGTCGCCCCGCATTAGGATACTCTCGCCGACATATTGGGGCGCAACCCTGGCCTCTACCGTAAACGCCCATGCCGTGACCACCATGGCCAGCAATTCCAACACGTTAATAGACAAATCATCCCTCCCTTGTACATGTGACCGGAGGCGGTTCTGTGTGTCTTCATCGAGATTGATCCTCCACCACAGCCCCGTCTCCAAACAAAAGCCCCCCATCGCATCCCCTGAGGCGTCGCTAATGAGCGTGCGCGAATGGTGCTGCAAATAAAAACTCAGCAACGGGGCAGAGAGCGTGCTGCCCCCCCCCGTACCCATCGCCTTCGCTACCATCAACCGCCAAAACGAAAGGTCGTCGTGGAACTCGCCCCCGAGGCGAACGTGCGAGCGACTCGACGACGCACGATCGCCCCCCCCCGGACCCCGGACTCTCTCGTGCCAGGCCTGTACGGGGAGCATGCCTAACTGATTAAGCATGCGCCGCACGAAAAACTTGCCCGGTCGCACTACTTCGCACACGTGCAAGAGCTTCCCCATCAAAGAACGCAACTCGGATTCCGGCGCGCTACGGCGCTCCCTTGGCCACCCCGCGAGCAACTCGCGAAGCTGGCCGAATTTTCCTTGCGGCAAAGAGATCGTCATCGCTACTGTATCGAGCTCCCATCCTAATACCTCGAGCCGCGTGTGCCACGAGGACACCTTCTCCGGTGCTAGCAAGGGCGGGTCACCCGCTTGTCGTTCACCGAGAAGGCGACCGTGGTCGGATCCCATGCTCTGGGACGCCCGCACGCACCGGTCCCCTACAGGGGAACACTGTGGCTCTACCAAAACTGCGTCATCGACGTACATTCGAGTAAAGAACGGCTTGGCTGCCCCCCCCCCATCCCCCGGAGGTACCAGGTACCCCGGAGGTAAGGGCACGGGGCATTCCCCTTCGGCAGGCTCACTCACCGTGACGTGACTCGTGACCGCCTGGCCAAAGGGGGTGACTACCGCGTTACGGAATGTTGTGTGGACGTGTGCGTGTTCAAGAGCGGCCGAAAACAAACACCAGAATCCCGGGCTATTCCGCCATCCAAACTGGAGGCGCCTATCGACTACGACCAGGTCGCGGAAGGCGTACCCGAACAGGGGGCAGTGAGCCCACTCGACGGGAATCTGCCGGAAGGCGTCCTTCACGTCCATCTTGCTCAGCAGGATGCGCGTGGGGGTGACCGACGGGCGACGCAGATGTAGAATACGCCAAATTATACCTCGTAATACGTGGCCTAGTTTACAGGGAGGGGCGGACGAAAAATCCGTGTCGGCGTTGACGCCCGGCGCGGATGTCTCAAAGGTAAGGTCGTGAATGATTCGAATCTTCGAGGGGGACACCGTCACCCCTAAGGGTGACACACGGAGACCGGGAATACGGTCGGCCGCGTCCCGCGGGAAGACGAATGCACGGCCGAGCCGCACGTCGTCCGCTATCTTACAGAGTATGTTTCCCTCGTACGGGATGATCGATCTATGATTACCATACTGCAGGGCGGCACCCAAATCCCCTCCGCCGTCTACCGCTACCGGCACCCCGTGAGTGATTATTTTCACCAACAAGTCGATCTGCGGAAAACGCTTAGTATACCCAAACCAGGTCGCCACCCGACCTGCATGAACGCGGGGAACGGGTAACTGATTTTCTAGGGCCATCATGCACGCGAACTCCCCCCCGTGGACCGCCAAAAAATGGGAATAATTGCTCGCTACTCGCTCTAGCGCCTGTTCTACCCCCCCGGTTCCAGCCACTGCCGTCAACTCATATACCGACTCAGCACACACGCGGACAAGTGCCAGCCCACCTGCCGTTGGCCCCGTCGTCGGGCGACGAGGCCCGTCTCCCTATCCGCGCCCGGAAGGCGTTGCCGCCAAGGCGACCACTCCCCGGGCGGCGGCACTCCCCCCCCCGCTGCTCCCGGAGACACTGGATCCCCCGCCCGGTTTGGGGCGGCCGTCCCGTCCGCGCCCCGCTGGCGAAGGGCCACCTCCTCCGCCGGTATGGCCGTTGTCGTTGCTTGCTCGTCCGCTGGTCCCGCCGCGGCCGTTGCTCGGCCGGTACTTCTTGTTGGCGGGGTGGGCGTACACGCATTTTTCGCCGAACCGACACCCCCGTGCCTCCGTCCACGCGTAACAGTCGCCGAACCCGTTGCCCCTCCCCGAGGTCTGGCGGTCGCGCTTCTCCGTGCGTCCCGCTCCCGCCGTCGGGGACGCCGCGGCGCCTAGGAGCCCCCCCCCACGTATATAGTTGGTGAGCGCCGGCCACGTCGGGACCACCACGCCTGGCATGTTCTCGATCGCCGGGGGTGCGGCCTTCGCGACGGCCACCGCCGCGGTGAAGAGGCGCTGGCAGTACTCCTTCATGTCGGCGTCGACCAGGGTAGCCATGAGCGCCTTGTTCTCCGGCAGGACGGCCTTGAGCCGGTGCTTCCGGCAGTGGATCCGAAGGAGGGAGAGACCCTCCCGGAGTCCGTCCCCCAGCATGCTGAGCCTGTCCACGCCGTCCTCCGAACACACCCCGTTCCCCACGACCGCCAGAATGGCGTCGACCATGATCTCCAGCTGCTCCGGCAGGAACATGTTCGCGGCCAGCCGGGGGGTGTCACCCTCGGCCATGTACGCCCCGACGCGGAACCCGGTGAAGGTGTTCAGCTGATTGGTCGTTTCATCCGACGCGAGCGCCACGTCCCCCAGCAAGGCCTGCATCTCCGCCCGCTTCAGGTTGTACACCGCCGGTTTTTCGCCGATGGTGATCCACACCTTACGGACGCCGAGGATGCGCCACGCCGCGAAAAACTCCTTCTCGTCGGCTCGCCTCCCCGTCGGAGGAAGCTCGTCTGCCTGGGCACCCGGCTGCTGGTACCCCGCGATGGAGAGCTGCATCTGCTCGCACCTGTCGATAGCGGCCTCCCGGTCGTCAGCCATGGCGGCGACCTCCTCCTGCGTCGCGGAGAGTTGCTCGTGGAGTGCACGGAGTTCCTCCCGCAGCTCGCCGACCGCCGCCGCCAGCCCGTCCGAGTCGCGATCAGTTTGGATCTGACGAATAAGCTCGGCCAGCGACGCGAGCGACACTCGCGCAGTAGGTGCCGGCGGCGGCGGCCCGCTCCTCGCGGCCGAGGCGTTGCCGCCCCTGCCCGTTGCCCCCGACCCCCGCCGACCGCCGTTCCTCGTTGCCGCCGGCATCTGGTTGCGCCACTGCGTATCCGTAAAGGCGGGGCGAGGGTTTGGGGTAAGCAAGGAGTGGGGGGGGGGGGGGGGAGAGAGGGCGGGGTCATTATTGGTGAAAATATACATATTTCACCAGCGGGGGTTGGCCGAGGTCTGTCTTCCCCGACCCTGTGCCTCCCCCCCGCCCCCCCTGCCACCCACACGTGGGTGTGACCTCTACCACACAGCCCCTGGGCGGGTACCTCAGAGCACGTGAGCGTCGCACACGACGCCAAGAACAAAAACGTGGAGACTGTTGGGGGGGCGTAGCAGCGTTGTGCCCCCCCCCCCCCCCATGCCTACAACCCCTTATTGAGATAGTTGCTTCTGCCTAGGCCGCCGCCCTGTCCCGAATGTGCTTATCAGACGGGGCGCACGGCCCCACGCCGATCGACGTGGGTTGTGCGTCCCGTGGCGAGGGATAATCCCCCCCGCCCAACACGAATTCGGGAAACAGGGACGGGCTACGGCAGAAGGCGGTTACCTCGCAAGGCATTGCGTATGAGTATGTCTTTCTCGGTCCGTGTCTATGTTATGCGCTCGGTTCCCCCATTATACGTGCTGTGTGATGGTATATATATACTATACGTGTATATATTTATTTATTCTGGGGTTGGGTTCCCCCCCCCCCAACAGTCGCACGTCGACCCCCCACCGTATGTGTCGCAGATTACCAGGATCCCAGCTCTCATGTGTGGGGTTGGTAACCTGAGCAGCGTCTCGACGCCCCCGTTAACGCCACGTGGGGCACCCGAACACTCATCGGGTGCCGTTTTTTTTCTGCTTCTCGGTGCTGTCGTTGCTTTTGGGAAATTGCCACACGTAACCCAGTAACGAACCTAATTAGCGATAAAACAAGGGGTCAATCCCGACCGTCTGTCATGTGTCCTGCTCTGCACTGTGTCGTACGCCGGTATGTTTTCCCTCGTGCGTTCCCGCACGTGCCAGATGGTACAACTCCCTCGAGCCATACCGCTCGCTGTCTAAATCAGACCGATCGATGCGATATACATATATATATATAAGGTGGACTACCCGGGCCCTCGCCTTTTTCTGTTTATTTTTCTCTTTGCGCAGGTGGTCGTACCGGTATGTTTTCATCGTGCGTTTCCACCCTGGTCGGGACGGGGGGGGGGGGGGGGGGGGGGGGGGGGAATCCCCCCCCCCCCTCCCCTCCCCCTCGAGCGGTGGTGCCCGCTGTCTCCACAGCGAACCCGCTCCTCGCTGTCTCCACAGCCAACAACTCACGGGCGTTCATGCATCAAGTGTTTTCATCGTGCATTCCAGCCCAGCTCAAGCCGGAGGGAGTCGTTAATTTTCACTCCCTCTCGGGCAGTAGCGCCCGCCGTTTTTCACCGCGGGCCTGCCCCCCCCCACTGTCTCCACAGCGGGCGGCTCGTGCGTAATAAGGAAATAATTAAAAAAAACGGGGAAAACTTATAGGGGGATATAGGCCACGGGCCCCCCCCTTTTTTCCTTCTCTTTCTTTCCTCTACGCAGGTGGTCGTAACGATATGTTTTCATCGTGCGTTTCCACCTGGGTCGCGAAGGGGGGTGGAAACGCCCCCCCCCCCCCCTCGCGCAGAAGCACCCGCTGTCTCCACAGCGAGCCTGCTCCCTGCTGTCTCCACAGCAAGCAACATCGTGTCGCTCGTGCATCGATATGTTTTCATCGCACGCAGTACTGTCTCCGCAGCCGACCGACTCAAATTGATTCTAGTTGCAATGTTTCGACATGTTTCCATGGTTATCATGCACAGGGCTTGTAGCCAGACCGTATGTATCCTAAATAAGGACATAATTAAAAGACGGGAAAGAAAAAAAAAGAAAGAAAAGCTATAGGGAAATATAGGCCACAGCCCACCCCCCCCATTTTTTTTTCTCTTTCCTTCCTCTCCGCAGGTGGTCGTATCGATATGTTTACATCGTGCGTTTCCACCTGGGTCGCGAAGGGGGGTGGGAACGGGTCCCCCCCCCTCGAGCAGAAGCACCCGCTGTCTCCACAGCGAGCCTGCTCCCTGCCGTCTCCCCAGCAAGCAACACCGTGTCGGTCGTGCATCGATATGTTTTCATCGCACACGGTAGTACTGTCTCCACAGCGAGCCGACGCAAATTATTCTAGCGGCAGTACTTCGGCATTTCCATGAGTGTCCTGCACAGGGCTTGTAGCAGGGCTGTATGTATGCTGTCTCTACAGCAAGCCACACCGTGTCGGTCGTGCGTCGATAAGTTTTCATCGCGCACAGTACTGCTGTCTCCGCGGCGGACCGACGCAAATTATTATAGCGGCAATACTGCGGCATTTTCCCATGAGTATCGTGCTCAGGGCTTGTAGGAGGACTGTATGTATGCTGTCTCTACCGCTAGCCACACCGTGTCGGTCGTGCGTCGATAAGTTTTCATCGCGCACAGTACTCTTCACAGCGGACCGACGCAAATTATTTTAGCGGCAATACTGCGGCATTTTCCCATGAGTATCATGCTCAGGGCTTGTAGGAGGACTGTATGTATGCTGTCTCTACAGCAAGCCACCCCGTGTCGGTCGTGCGTCGATAAGTTTTCATCGCACACAGTACTGCTGTCTCCACAGAGGACCGACTCGACATTATTAGAGCGGCAATATTCCGTCAGTATCATGCCCCGGGCTGTAGCAAGACTGCATGTCTCCCAGTTATTCTGGCTGCAATACATCGACATGTTTCCATGAGTATCATGTACGAACGTACGTACTCGTATGTATGCATTTCTCTGTCTCGTTTCCATATCCATCCGCGACCACACGCGGCAAGGCAAAGGAACGCCACGGTTAACAAACCACCCTTTCATTGGGTCGTACTCACACACACGCACTCACAGCGGCCGTATTTCTAATAAAACTGGCTGTACCGGCATCCTGGGGCCTCCCCAGCCTCAGCTGGGTGGTGTTAGATGTACTCGTGTAATGTGCATAAACCAATATGTCTCCATCGTACACTGCCGGCGGCTTTTTCTTTTTTCCTTTTTCTTTTTCCCTCTCTCTCATCAACGGCCCGCCTCCCGTTACTGGGGCGCGGGCGCCGCTCCCACTCAGCGTCTCTTCGCCTATCGTTAGATAACACCCTATCGTCAGTCGGCAATCCCTACGCATCCACACATACCGTGTTGTTTCTGGGACTCGCTGGTTCCAGTCCTTGCAGCGGGTCTCTCCTGTTCGTGTCGCGTCAGCTCGCTCCCCACGTTCAGCTCGTTGTCCAGCGAAGGGGCCGGAGCAGAACAGAAGGCACAGAAAAGAAGGCACAAATACCTGGCTTGGATGGCCAAACCAGCGACTACCTCACGTCTGCCCGTGCTCGTCACAGGACCTCGTGCTTGCTCGTGCCCGACGTGGGGATGCTGACCTACACGCGATGCCTTTCTCGAAAGGACTGCGTGCAGGCCCTTCCATCCCCAAAACCAAACTTGCTCTATCCCAGTTCCCGATACAGACATGCCTCGGTATGTCTCCAATAAACCCTGCTTTGTCCGTTACTTCGTTTGCGGAGGCCGTTACTTCGTCTACGGACAAAACTACCCTAGTTGTATAATTGACTAGCCATTCTGGTCCCGGTAGCAGAATAACGCGTCTCCACGCTCGACTTGTGCCTTTTGTTCCCAAGCCTCCTCCCCGCGAGCAAACGCACAGTGTCTGGGTTGCCCACCACAACTCCCGTCCCCAACTCGATCCTTGCTGCCTGGTTTATTTGGGTTCTGCAACCCTCAAAAATCTGACGCAGTGTCTCAGCGTCCACAGTCTCTACCCCTTGCGCTATCATTGCCGTGCTTTGCTTCAGCAGATCCACGTACAACTTGCAACGGTCTTGTACCGTAGGCCCGTTCTCCTTCATTCGCACCAGAGTAGACTGAATGGTACCACCCTCAGCGATCGCCTTCCACCGACCCTCGCTTGGCGGGGTGGGGTCGCCTGCCACAACTCATCTCCCCTCTGCATCTGACCTCTTGTGTTTTAGGGCGACTGACCACCTCGGTCTGGATGCGATGGGCCAATCATCCATCGGTTTACACCCCTGCTCTGATAGCCAGTGCTTGTGGAGAATGCCTATGTGGAACCTGAACGCGCGGCTCAGACACATCGCCATCCAAAAGTGCCGGCAACAAAGGCCAAGGGTCTGCAGCGTGCGGCATGAGCAGAGGTGGCTGCCACCCTTCATGGCGAGGACAAGGTAGCGCATATCCGTACCACCACGGTTCTCAACAATGCAGGCCACAGTCTCGACGTCGACAACCATATCCCCAAGGTATTCCAACTTGCCTAATGCCTCTGTGCTGTCAGGGCCGTCTACCAAGTGGTTGCCTGAGCCGCCGCAGAAAAGCGATGCGGCGTCGATCTCCTCCAGCATGAAATTCACAGGCCATACTCCAAGCCCGAACTTCAGCGGCTTCAAGAGCTCGTCTCCGAACCAAACAAAGGCCGTCCGCGGTAAGAACATCGTAGGCATGTGCAGCTGAGCGTTTCGAAGAGCACTGCGGTCGCTCTGTTGTTCGATGGCACCATCCAAAAAGCCGAACAGCCTAACCGAGGAGGTCCTAGCGTTACAGACCCGCCGCCCCTGCGAGTTCATCCCGGCCGCGCGAAGCAAAAGCAACACGAAATCGCCAAGGATGAGTAAATGTGTCAGATGTTACATGCGATAGGTACAATCGAAAATCGCGCATCACACGGCGATACTCTAAAAACTACCGCAGCAAAGGGAAGCCACCATCAGGTAGAGGTTACCTACAGAGAGACGTGAACCCATCTTCTTAAGGTTAGCAGTAACGAGGTGGTGGTCGGCCCAGCAAAACAAAAACACGCGCGGTGGGCACGATACCTCAACCACACGCACGGCTGGCACGATACCTCATAACAAAGGTAAAACACCCGAGACCACCCCATTTTGCATGGACAGATACTTACCAAAACTTTGCGTCGCATGCAAATTGCAGCTGTCCAACGCCACAACATAGTGAATCACTGCAAGGGCACACTGCCATGATTTTGCGGGCACCAACCAACCCCCCCATTCCCCTCGCCCGAGCGGCGCAATTCACTGTTTGACAAGTTGACTTACACGATTCTGTCTGCAGATTTAAGGTGCACCGCCTGTCATAAATGAGTTTGAGTTCTAAAGAGGCCGGCTCCGCGCGTTACTTTCGTCGGACGTGAGATATGGAACCCTCCTTACAGTTGGTACAGTTGGAAAGCTCACATCTGGCTAATATCGAAGGCCCAATATCAAATGGGTTTTGCACTGGTGGCGATGCGTTCATCGGGGGAAAGGGATACGTTTGAATCATCCGCTCTTCATCGTTGTTGCTTCATCTCAGTGAAGCTCACCCCCCCCCCTAATGAGTACAATCCCCCTTTCCCCTCCACCCTGCGCCGCCTCTGGGAGACCCGGAGTAAAGTTATTTGGGTTAGGTGTCTGGGAAACCTACCTGGGCACCCTTCATGACACCCTTCACCGCAATATCGTACGGCTCTTCACTTCAACGATGCAAGTTTCGAATAGAAGACAAAACGGTCGCATCACGCTCGGGCTATATTGTCCACTAGTTCGGACGAATGAAGCACACAGTATGCGTACCTTCGACTCTGTTCGTCGTCCATGACGCCACGCAGAAGGACATCGGGGAGAATGCCACCGCCCAGCGCTCACGATCATGGTACAGCTGCATCAGGTATTTCTCGGCCTTCGGAAAGGCTTCCAGTAACTCCGTGAAACTCTTCTCGAATTCAGATTTGTTGAGTCGGCCGCGCGCGTTGTAGAACATGTCACGGAACGCCTGTTTCGAGTCGAGTATGTAGGGTTGGTGTTTATATATAACTGGCTCAACGGTTTTTTAATAAATACATCGCGTGCAAGTCACCGTCGGCGAGCACATAATACTGCTGGTGAATAATAGCATTGACCAAAAAAGTGCAACCAATAAATCGGTGGTGAGGAGCCAGGTCAGCGATGAAATCGAGCTGCTCAGCGGTGAGCGTAGGAGGTAGCACCGAAACGATGAAGGAAGTTACTGTTACGTTGGATGAAAAATACAATTTGTGTAACATATTGACGAGTTAAAATATATTTGCATCGGGCCACCGCCTGGGGTCTCGCTACTCCCCTCATGCAATGATACTTTAGTACGTCCACGCAAGATACGCTGGTGTCGGGGACAACACCTCCTTGCTATCTCGTGGTCCCTCTCTACCGCAGGTTCTCTACATAGTTTATCTACATAGCCCACCGGGAAACTAGATCCCAAGACTCCGGCGAGGTTCTTCGTGAGGTTCTGCCCAAGATGCCAAATACACCGCCGCTTGATCGCGAGGGGGAAAGTCTTGTCAGCTGCCGACCTCATGGCGATGTCCGCGTCTACGAGCATAACCTCAGGCGGCCGTCCTCTTGCTTCTTCAAAGGCCTCCAGCATCCACTCGAAGGTCTCCCTCGTTGTGTCGGCAGTGATTGTCTGGAAGACAATGCGCGTGTAGTACTCTCCATCGATCACAACCCCAAGGCCGAGCGGAAATCGATACCGGTTCTTCACGGCAGTGTCGTCGTAGAGGAGCACCTCGCCATACCGGGCTGCAAGCGCGACCTGTGCCCATGATGCGTGCATATGTCGTCGAGTGCGGTCGAAGCTAAGTGGTCAGCAGCAAGCTTAGCTAGACCAGGAGATAGAATGTGCACAGCACGGACAAGCTATCAAAACCCAACAACACCGCTTCAGACACAAAGACTACATCACTTCGCTCCAGACACCGAGACTACACCACTAACCCCTGGCACACAACTCCTGACTTACCTGCCCTGCCGTCATCCAAAACAAGTGCGTAAAGCGCCCGTGGCGGTCAAGCTTGACCTTCGAGACTCCGCCACCTTTTGTAGCTTCCCGGACCTGCAAGAAACACATGGTAATTCCGGGACACATGCGAGTACACATAGGAGTTGCGCCAAATCGTTTAGACAACGACTATTCATGCATTAAGGTTCACAGCTGACGCCAAAGACTCTGGAACCCTGTCAACCCTGCCATTGTTGTGGGCAGGGAAAAGTCAGGCATTATATGGCTGTACTGCATCTATGCTAGCCCTGTTCGACACCTGTTGTGTCTTATCGCTTGTGAAATAACCAGAGGTCCCAGGGCGCCGCAGTACAGAGCCAATTACACCCCAGCGCTATTAGGTACGTTAAAAACAGAAGTCGTAGTGCGAACGTCAAAGTTCGGAGAGTTCCTGCCGGTGCACGTACCACTACAACACAACAAAACTACCACAAAAAAAAGGATCATACGAACCCCACCTTGTCCAGCAACTCCTGCGCGCCGAACAGGTTTTCCCCGCCACTATGCTGGAATGCAGCGTTCTGGACGGCCCGAGTGTTGACTCGGCGATTGCGCCAGGCTTTTAACACCTTGGCCTGAACCGCTGGAGCAAGTCCCGCGTCTGCCAGACGGATAAGACGAGAATAAAGATGATAAGCTGACGCGTTATAGAGCCCCACAACATGAATGGCATCGACGAAAGAATAACTCTTCCTTGTCTACCGACTTTACTGTACCATGAAACTCACAGCGTCGGCAGGACAACCACAAACGAAATCACGACGAAGACTTCTTCGCACCAATCTCTACCCACCACCTGCATGCCGTGCGCGTCGCTTTTCCACTTCAAGAGCGACTTTGACTACGATATTGCTACTCGCGGGAAGTTCAGAAACCTCCACAAACATTCCAGCAGCTTCGAGTCCATCAAACTCCGATCTTATCGCGTCCATCCAAACGTCGGAATGCTTCGACGTACGAGCTGCGGTGTATGACGTTGGTTCCGGTCCCGCCTCTTTGACAAGACAATCCGGCAACTTCGTCTTCTCGCACTCCGCTTCATTCGCCGCCAGTAGCGCCTGGAACACACGGCCTCCTTCACAGAGCCCGATCGCACTAATCAGTCCGGCTACCCCTTCCCGACTGAGCGCCCTGGTCTGCGCTCTCGTACGTCCCTTCCGAATCTCTTCACCATCGCCCGGTCCTGACATGTGCGCTCCAAGTTGGCGTGCAGCAGTCCGGACCGCCGTGGGGGTCGGAGCTTTATTGTCAGAGGCTGACGCGTCGCTTCCATCCTGAGACGAAGAGTCGCTGTCAGATAATTCGCTGCTGACCGCTGATGTATCGTTCGGTTCCACATCTTCGGCGCGAAACTCGTCGCCAGCTTGCGGTATCGGAGACACCGCTTGCGTCATCGGTGACACCGCACGGAGTTGGTGAGGAATTCTTCTCCCCAAAACCGGCAGTGGACTCGTCGGGGCGGAGACGAAGTCCTCCGTCCCTCCCAGCTCTGGCTCATCTTCTAGCCCCTGCGTCCCTCCCTGTTCCGGGACTTCCGACAACTGGGATAGTACCGCTCCCACATCAAGCGTTGCCTCCCAGGTCACATCTCGGGTCTCCACCAACCTGTTCCCCCGCGTGAACATCCGCAAACAGTCACTTGGGTGGTCGATGCCCGGCCCGAGGTAAAAGCAGCTCTCGGCCCGAGGTGACTACTTAGACGGGCGGTTCCAGCGGCAATACGCTAGGCGAAGGAACGGGTATGGCGAGGCAGATGCGGCAGCTCCATGCCACATATCATGCGGAGACTTGTTGCCGGGGTCGGCAGTGGTTGCGGTGTGGTTCAAGGCGTCACAAGACCAGTGCACCGCTTCCGCCCACAGGAATTCAGTCGGTGGTAGTTGAACGAGCGGGAAAATGATAGGAGCTTGGATGCACGCATCAAGCGCTGCGTTTTGAATGATGCCTAGCGCTCTCTCGACAACACCGTTCTGCTTTGGGCTGTCCGCGTTGGTGAATTCCTGCTTGATGCAAAACTGTTTGCACACCTCTCCAAACTCCCCACCAAAGAATTCCCCACGGTTGTCAGACCATACAATCTCGAACTTCGAGGGGACACCGTCAGCGCGCACATTAGCAAAAAACTTCCTAAGCGCGTCTGCTGCATCCGATTTATGCTTCAGAAATATACCCATGTGTAGCGAGAGAAGTCATCCTTCACTAGCATGACATACCTTTTACCCAACAGAGAAGGGGTTCTCTTAGGGCCACTTGAATCAACAAAGACCCGTCCCAACTTCTCTGGCGCGCGCGACTTAGTGCTGCTGGGGGTTGGTTTGCGGTAACCTTTCGCCGTAGAACAGCCAGTACAGGGTATTCGCGTCCCTAACAGCTCTACACCAAGTGCCTTTGCGGTCTCTCTCAGCAGTAGTTCGTTACAGTGGCCATGCACGCAGTGGAAGATGTTGATATCTACAGCAGTCTCAGCAGAAGCAGCGCTACCGGGGGCAAGCACGGGAAACGCCAGGGGAAAATCGCAACCAGTCTCCACACGGTTCTCAACGGGGTCGTGGGTCAATAGGGGAAACGGCACATAGCCGTTGTCTGGCTCTATCCTGCAAGCGAAGTTGGAGTAACTAGATCCATCACCCTCGAATCTCAACCGCCCATCGAAAAGAGAAATGCACAAGCCCTCATCCTCGGTCATGAATCCTACTCCCTGCTTATGCGCGGCCATCAGCGAAAACAAACTGAACGCCAAGTCCGGCATGTAAGCCACATCTAACAGTTTAACAGTTAGATCTCCGGGGAAGACTACAGTCAGCATGCCATACCCCACGACGTCGATCAGGTAGTTGTCACCGTTCCTAACCTTGTCGTCGAACAGTCGTACGTCACTCAACAGGTCAGCTGAATGAGTCATGTGAAATGAAGCACCCCTGTCTGCTATCCATTTCTCAGCTAAGCTCTCTGTCATGCTCTCACTACGTTCCTCAGCACACGAGTCATCACTACGGCTGAACATAGCACTCACAAGACAGCACACAGTCTCACCGCTGTTGTTCTGTCCCTGTGCACCTTGGTCAGACGTCCTCGCCGAAGCCGGGGTGACACGAGCCTTGCACTGGTACCACATGTGCCCGGGTTCCAAGCAACGGATACACTTACCCTTCACCTTATCATACTCTGATTGGGGGATGGTCTGCTTGGGGGTGGGGGGGCTGCTGCTACCTTCGCTACCCTGGCTAGCATCAACATTCGCTGACCCCTTGTTTCGCGACCTAACATTGTCACGGTTGGATCCGCGACCACCTCCACGGCTACCTCCACGCCCACCTCCCCGGCCACCTCGGGCAGCACCATTCAAAAACAGTGCCTGACCCACGTTATTTCCCTTTGACACGGGAAGTCTCAGGTGACTGTCTGACAATGCCCTCCATCTCTGCTCGGGTGATTTCATCGCCGTACAAGAGCGTGCGTTGTTCATTCTCGTAGTCAACTGTAAGTACTCGCACTAGTTTGCGGTTCACATCTCCTTCTGATTTCGGCACACCAAGCAAATCAAGAGCACCAATAATCTTGTCTACACGACTGGAGAATTTCATGGGCTCCTCACCCTTCTCCATTTGTACTGCATCAAACGCGTCCGACCATTTGACCTGTGTAGCAACTGATTTCGGAAGAAGCCAATCCCGAAGCATTCTCCAACCACCGCTTGGCGATTGCCTGGCAAACACTCTGTCTAATAGGTCAGTATCAGTCATGCTCTCAGTCAGACATATCCATGCAACCCGCGCATTCTTGACGTGTGGACGGCTCAAACCTTGCGAAATAGTGTATTGCGTGTCTTCGGTTGTGTCACCTACAGCTACCTCTCTGTCTGTAAGCATAGAATCCAAACACCCACCCGTTGATACGAACGCTTCGAATCGCTTACTCCATACGGGTAATTCTTCAGGCTTGCCGCTGAATTAAGGGGGACTGCCTGCTTTATATTACTAAATTAACGATGGCCTACATTTACACCTGAACTCTCAACGAATTCGTCTTGTCTAATCTCGTCTACGTGTACACCACCAGGGGCTGGCAAGTTCCCACCGGGTATGACTCCATCTTGGCGTTCCCTACCAGGGTTGGACTGGGCCTCTCCACGGTCCCGGTCGCTGGCCATCCGCTCTTCCAGTCGATCTTGTCGGAATACCATTGATATCAGCAAGACCATCACTTCTTCTTGTGAGCCGGCCTCCTCTTAGTCATGCTCACTTCCAGGCATTGTTCCGATTCAAATGTAGAACTCCTTAACGTGTTGGATTCAATCGGTTATGCGAAGAATAATGTGCTCCCAGCAGCCCAGGCTCAGGCCGCGAGCTTCCCTGCAACACACAGTGTGAAGAAGATGGTATATAGATGTCTTTATTAGCTGGTCCCGGATGCTGATAAGAGGGAAAGTGATGGAGTGAGGCGAGTGGGCGAAGCCATCTCGCTCCACACGAGGCAATATTCTCAAGCCCCCAAAATTCCCAGATACTACAGGCACTACATTCTCATATTTCCGCGTGTTCCTAGATTGGTTCCAGGAACAGTCTACAAGGACCTTCAGGACTATTCCACGTATCCTTCCCATGCTATAATATTCCGCAATACACCGTCGGGTAATCCGACAATACCCCGTCGGACGATCCTTCGTGACCATCGTTGTTCCTACTTTGTTCGTTGAGACAAGCTATATCGAGCACCATCAACCCAGGCGGCGATGCCCTGACCGATGCGGAAGTCCACGACACTAGGTCGTTCGGCCAGTCGATCGCAAGCTCGCTCATGGAGGAGCGGGTAGTTCTCGACCGGGCCGTGAAGGAGATGGAAGCGGCAGGGGCAAGGGTGTCCGCTGCTGTGGGCGCCCTCGAAACGGTGTACGGTCCAAGCGTGGCGGCGTGGGAACAGGATTCCGTCGTGGAGCTCAATGTACGTGGCACGAGGATTACAACACTGCGCTCCACACTGCAGGCTTGCCCGTGCTCCGCCCTCGCCGCCATGTTCAACGAAGAAAGATGGCCTGCCACCGATAAAGACAAGGACGAACATGGGGGGCGGTTGATCGACTGTAACTCGATTTGTTTCTGCAAGATCCTCGACGTGCTGCGGATGAGGAAACGTGATTTGCGGAGTTCAGGCGCGGCAGGGGAGGGGGGGAGCGAAGAGAAGGAAGGAGAGAAGAAGGAGGAGGGGGAGGAAAAGAAGAAGAGCGTCATTTTACCGGGCGGGGCGCTAATCAATCTAGACGACTTGGAGGAATTCGGTAAAGCCGTCAACATGTGCTTTCCAAGGTGTGCAGTAATACCTGGGTGGTGGTCGACAAATTGTTCGAGCGTGTACGCGTACACTAAGAGCGGTGCTTCTATCGTCCTACGTCTACTTCTGTAAATCACAATGTGTCGCCTTTTCGGCTTCGGCTTCCTGAATACATTCACAATGCGTCTCTTTCTTGGCCATGCGTCTCTTTCTTGGCCATACGGGTACATGCGGCGCCGACGGTGGGCGCCAACCCGCCGCGGCGAAGCCCCGCTTGTGACGGTGCTCAATACGAGTAACGAAAATCGTATCGTCACGTCCGCAGGATGAAGTCAAGCTACTTCGCAATATGTTCGGTTGTTGCTCGAATGGATGTCCTAGGAATACTTTGCGTGGAGTAGCGCCGAGATAATGGTGGGGCGAGACATGTTGATTTTCGAGACGACGTTTGAACGAACAGTTACCCTGGGCCGTCTTCGCACGCCTCCGCACCTGGTGGGGTGAAATGGGACACATCGAGAGCTCTGCGCGTGGAAAGCGCCAATAGGAGCGCGAGGTAGATATTTTTGTACTGGTAGCACGACAGGCAAGTAAATCAGGATCTCTAGCCGGTTACTCTGTTGCTAACCCTGCCGCAATCTGACACTGAATAGCCACCGACGCGAATAAGGGGCTACCGCAACGACGGCGTGCTCTTGTTTGAGTACATGCGAGCATGCGTTCCGCCGTTTTCCCAGATAACGGTGTGTCAAACCTTCGCATCCCATTACCGGGGGGCATCCTTTGATAAATGCTGCCGAGGGTGAAACAACTTTGCATGTGTTCTCAATTGGATGATTCCGCTCGCCCCGAAGCAGAGGGGCCTCGATGGCCATAAACTACCACGTTGAGGGCGCGAGGACGATACAACATTGCATGCGTTCTCAATTGGATGATTCCTCTCGCCCCGAAGCAGAGGGGCCTCGATGGCCATGAACTACCACGTTGAGGGCGCGCTCAGCGCGGCGGCTACCTCTAAGAATGGAAAGGCGATCCACAGAAAAGAAAGTGGTTGCTACACGCACATGTAGAGCGTATGGGATGGATTTACTTCTCCCCGGGAATTAGCTTGTCAAGATTCCATAGAATTTCAAAAGATTCCCAAACGAGCAGGAAAAAAAAAACGTTTTATTCCATAGAATTTCAAAAGATTCCCAAACGAACAGGAAAAAAAAAACCGTTGTATATATATTCCAAAATCCTGGACCCGTCTGATTATGTCACGATTTTGCTGCTGATGTTATCTTTCACGCCGCACAGCAGATTTCTTCTGTATGGGTAAGTATTGCATTGCATTGGATGAGCTCTCTCCTGTGAAAGTAATGCTGCATACGATATACCGGCAGGTAACACTTCCTCTCGCAAATACATATTATTATTATAAAAAATGAAAATACACTCCAGCTGTGAGATCGAAGATTTCGTCGAAACTTATCTTCGCAAGCTACTTGTGATACTCCGAATTATATCATATATATATATATATATATCCCCCCCTTCCGCCTAGTTTGTCCAAACGCCCCACTCACAATCAAAATCGGCCTGAGTAATAAACACCTATACGCAGTTGATATCACGTCATTATCTTTCTGACCATCCATGACGTAGTTTTCAATTATTTTCCCCCCAACCCCTCCCCCCCCCCCCCCCCCCTCCAACGCCCCCTCTTTTCCGACCACCTGCACGATCGCCTAGACCTAGCACCACGCGTATAACAAGCTGCTACATATCTTTGATCTCACAGCCGAAGTGTATTTGAATATTATTTGTGACGTAAACCTCCTAAAAAATCTCCCCCCCCCCCCCCCCCCCTCTTGCTCTCCCTTACTCAAACGCCCCACCAAATATCGAAATCCGCCACATTAATAAACACTTCACGCACAGGATATCACCTCGTTATCTTTCGAGAGCCATCCATGCCGCTGTGTACCCCCCCCCCCCCCCGCCTCGAACGCTCCCTTCTTCCCCATCACCCGCACCATCGCCTAGACCTAGCACCACACGTATAACAAACCCCTCACCTAAAGCCCTTCCTCCCCCCCCCCCACACCCCCCCCGCCCCCCCCCCGGCCCCCACACCCCCCACCTCTCCCCCAACCCATCCCAACCCCACCCCCTCGAACACTCCACCCTCTCTTTACTCACTGATTGTACGACTTACCCCAGGATATACAGGATAAACTGATGTATTATTTCCAAAACCGTGACATTTATCCCCTCAAAATAATGTATAGTTTCCAGGCACATATTGAGCTGCCCCCCCCGCGCCCCCCCCCCCCCCCCGCCTCAACCCCCCCCCCCCGCCCCCAATAATATACTGGTGCCAAAACCGTCAGATGTATCCCCTCGAAAGGATTTATAGCTTACATGCACAAATTGTCCCCTTCCCCCCCCCCCCCCCCCCCCTCTAAACCCGCTCGCTTTTGATCAAAACCAGGCCCCCACGTCCTTCAAAACTCCGCCCCACCCCCCTCACCGGTTATTCGACTTACAAGGTTCACTTGATAAAAGGATACATTTCCCTTCACAGCTGTCAGATTTTGTCCCCCTCAGAAACGGGTTTTATAGTTTCCGCGCACAGACTGACTAAAATCATCCTGTTGACCCTGATAGCTACACTGTAGTTGTAAGGGGAGTCGCCGACCTATATCCTTAATGAGGACACACAACTAGTAATGCGCGCGATCGGAGTATCACACACAGCTTGCAAAGATGAGTTTCGACGAAATGTTCGATCTCACAGCTGGAGTGTATTTTCATTTTTTATAATATATAGAGACTATATATCAGTTTTCAATGACGGGGCTCCTCGACCCAAACATCGTCGAAAAAAATGTCATTCTCTTGTTTTTTTTGCTAAATTTGTCAATGCTGCGGTAGAGAGAGGTGCACCACTTTTTTCTGGGGCTCCTCAGATTCGTAGCTCAAGACCTCTCCCACAAAAACTGATATCTTTATTTGGAGAAAAATAAGTTAAACTGCTACACACCGGATAAAAAATCCCATCATCATGGCCTAAGGTACAAGACGAGAGTTGACGAGCCATCCCACGGTAGGGTATGAGTGTAGCATCATCGATCAGTCCCCGAGCTCCTCACATGAGGAACTCAATATCTCACTCGAAAAATGACTTCGAAGGCATTCGTTCTCACAACCCGACCAAGCTTGTATGCCTTGGTAGTCTAATACAAGAAAAATGTCCCCGTGAAATTACTTCGTGGACCGGCAGTTCCTCACACGAGGAACTCAATCCACCAGGGACGTTTCGGCGCAATCATACAACGGCAACCCCTACCGTGGGATGACTCCTAACGTCCCTGAGCTCCTCACATGAGCGAACTCAATATCTCACCCGATACTCTACATGACTTCGAAGGCATTCTTCGTTCGCACAACCCGACCAAGCTTCTATTAATACCTTAGGCCTAACATGTACCTGGCGTATATGCACTAGTTAGTCGTCAAATTGACCCAAGCTACGATAGGGGCGGAGTTGTTTTTCTTTCTGGGGGGGCATTCTTTTTTCAGTGGCCTGGAGCCACTCGCGCGAGTGACATACCCCCTGTTGCTTTCCCGCGGTCTTAATGAAGCTTTGGTGCTGTTTTAATATAGCGAGACGTGAACCCGCAACGCAATTTGTTAGCCACGCTTGCGTTAAGCATATCGTATGCAGTCAGTTCGTCAGTGAAGTACACAGAGCCACTCGTGCGGCTGGCTTAGACCCCCCGCGGTAGTGAAAATTGAGGGTACCCCCCTACCGTAGCCTTGTTGAATGACTTGACTACTGTATACAACCGCTAGTTCCTCGCTTGAGGAGCTCAATCGGACACAAGCACTATAGTTGTTAATCCGACCACTGCAACCGACGCATGCTGCGATAGAGGTTCTCACCACTTTGTTTTTTACTAATACTACCCCTCAATTTGGGACCTTGAGACCTCTCCAAAAAACTGGTTTGGATCGAAATAAAAAAACCGCTAGGACCCCGGATGAAAAATCCCGTGGCCTGAGATAACACACCACGATCGAGTCAAGCAAACAAAAAAAAGGCCGAGATTTCCGCCTCGATGGTAGTAGTAGGTTAACCCCTTTAGAGCCCCCGAACCCCTCCCTGTACTAAATCCAAGTAACTTTGTCCCCAAAAACGGGTTTCCAGTTGTGAAGAGGTTAAGGAGCCCCGTCGTTCAGAAAAAAAATTCGCCAAAAAAAAGGTATACCGCTATGTGGTAGCACCCTCACAGCCGGCCAGAAACGTTGCGCCAAAAAAAAGTGAAAAAAAAAAAGTGCAAGCTTTACCGTGGGGTGGCTCACAAGTTGTCCGAGTCCGGTGAACACGGTGCCCAACCGTGAATCTCCGCTGCGGTCGTCGGCATACATGTGCATCTTACTCTGGCGTATTTTTTCAATCTCTCGTCCGAAGTTGGCTGCGGTGGGTTTCCGTTCCCTTCGGTTCGCTAACCGTACGTAAGTCTCGCCATCGTTCGTTCACCTTCCCAAACGTTTTGTCACGGTGGTGGTCGTCCGCTACCTACCGCCACCGTTTTTCCATGTAATATCTCGTGGGCTCCGGATACATACGTCTTTTTTCGCTCATACATAGCCATATAGCCTACACTCTCTGTCCTCAGCTAAACCCCTGGGCATCTTAGCAGGAAACAACATCATGATGTGGACCGGGAAACCGTTTGAATGTTTTCGCTGCCTGTACTGTCCCATTTCAGACCAAGGCTACGGTAGATCCCCCGTTCTCCGCTACCGGTCTTGAGCAATTTCACCACTCGCGCGAGTGACTCAGTACCTCACGTCGTGAACAAAAAATCACTTTTGTGTTTGTTTCTTTTTTGGTTCAGCGTAAGTTACACCACTTCATCCATTATTATTGCGAATCGTTTTCGTCAATCTGAAAATATCAAGAAAAAGGGAGACAGAGGGGTTACTCGCGCGGGTAACCCCGCGAGCCACTGCAAAAAAAAACGGCCCCGCTAGAGGGGGGACCCTTGTGGCACCGTACCCTGGGTCTCCATATATAGTCAAGGGTACGGCGGGAGAGGGTGTACTTACCCCCAATTTTCCTACGTACCGCGTCGTCTGAGGAAATCGCGCGAGTGACTCTGTACACTCTCACTTCTTTTGACAAAAACGCGTGTTTATTAGGCGTTTTTTTTTTGCCTCTTTTGCAGTCCACACCTTTTCATATGAATATCGAGAATTTCAATGAATGTTAAACAAGCACGAAAGTTAATGACTGTATCACCGCAAGGAACCGGGGGTGTCACTCGCACTCGAGTGACACGCCGAACCACTGAAAAAAAATGTGCCCAAAAGGGGGGAAAACAGCCATCACCCCCCCCCCCCCCCCCCCCCCTGCCGTAGCCTGGGTCTCCATACACTTCGAAGTATGATGGACCATGACAACAACCTGGGCTTTTGAACGTTTGTGAATCGTTTGTCTCTGCGGTCGCCTTGTCGGACTGCCTGCTCTCCTACCTGTCCCCCCCCGCCCCATACTTGGCTACGAATAGATAGGTTGCCGAAGCTGCCATCAAGAATCCGCTGCCAAGACCGCCCATGAATACCCGTCCGTCGCTATTTTCCTTTTGAGTTGCCGTGTACCGTGGTATGTGTGAGGTTTCAGTTTGTGGACCGTTGCCCCTTCACAGTAAATGTGTACCTGGTATGAGAGTCATCCCACGGTAGGGGTTGTACGTTTTGGGCCAAAAAGTCCTTGGGCGCGATTGAGTTCCTCGTGTGGGGAACTGCCGGTCAATGAAGTAATTTCACGAGCACAATATATTTTTGGGCTAAGGCATAGAAGCTTGGTCGGGTTGTGCGAACGAAGACCTTCGAAGTCATTTTTCGGGTGAGATATCGGGTTCCTCATGTGAGGAGCTCAGGGATTCATGCTGCAACCCCTACCGTGGGATGGCTCATGATGCCGTGTTGCCTCGCCCACTGGATGGACGCGAGCTGCCGCCTTTAAACCCCCGGAAACTAGTAATAATGATATTGGGTAGAGTAGCGCTGATCGAATGGCGCATGTTTCAATTTTTGCAACGTCTACTGTATGTATTGTACAGCTTCTGTCTGAGTGAGGTCGTCTTACCTCGCCACCTCCTCTGCAGGGGCGAAACAGGGGCGAATGAAGCGGGCTAGCACTATTGATAGCAGAAAAAGCCATGTATGTCTCTATCAGTCCACACGTCAATTCGTGGTGTATTTGATAGCCGGCCAGACGCACGTGGCTGATATTCCGTTGTTTTTTGTGCTATTATTGTCTATTAGGCGCCGTCATGACGTATCCTGATGTACGGCAGCAACGCAGCGATCGACATTTCGTGGGCGGGAGCAGGCTTCGTATCGTTTTCTTCGGTGGTAGGGAAAATACTGGTTAAAACTAGTCCCAGTCATTTTTGTATGTTTCTACCGGTTGAGGTTAATTACAGGAACGGGGAGTGGGGATGTAAATTGGTAGCGAGCGGTGGAGCTTGCGTGTAGGAATTAATGGGAGTGGGGATAGAAGGTTGGGAAGGTACGTGTGAAAACATTTGTAGGGCCTTCTTTTTGTGTGTCCATCCGTGCCAACCATACGACAGGCGGGAAAAGGGTAACCCGATTTCGGCCTCGATAGAATAAAAGGGGTAGCGGGGGATGGATGGGGGATCAATGACGTCTCTTTGAGGTGGGCAAGCGAGGGGCGCCATGCGGTGCTATGGATCGAGGGTACGGTAGGAGGGGGTACTCCCATCTTTCATCACCGGGTGTATTCAGCAGTCGCACGAGTGACTCTGTAGTACCTCACTGTGAGAAAAACACGATCGGCGATTTTTTTGGTGCAGCATAGATAGCGAACCATCCCTTTTCGTACTGATATCGAGAAAGTTAAACAGCACGAAAGCCTGTGACCGCAAAAACCCTAAGCGGGTCACTCGCGGGAGAGTGACACCGAGCCATTGAAAAAACAGTGCCCAAAACAACATAACCCTCCCTGCCGTACGTTGGTCTATGCAACCCAGAGGTGCATCATCAAGTGTAGTAACAACTATTATTGTTATTACTTTTGCCCTCCGACAATGTAGCGTAGGTGCCTTTCCGATATAAATCGAATATCCAACTATTCATTGGCTGACGTCGGCGCAGTTGGACGGTGTTTAGTCTATCAACTTATCTATTAGTCTATAAAAAAAGCAAGTATCAACCCGGTTGCGGTTTATTTGTAGCAGAGGTTACTGCCTGTCTGTATGAGAGTTAGTACAGCACTGTTTCTCTGTTATGTTTGCATGGACTGCGGATCGGATCGTGGCGCGACCGTCGTCACAACCGAGACTTTCGTAGGAAGAAGTAGGTGTTAAGATACGGCCTCGAAAGCCTGTAAGTATCCGAATTTGAGATCATTTGGATGGGTTTCGTATGATAAGGTTGGCGTTTTATATTCGGGAAAGTTAGGAAATAGATCGGAGGCACGTGCCTCCGATCTCAGAAGCTATCCCGGGCTCTGGTGGAAACGAATAAAGCTATATCTCTACGAAGGAACGAAATTGAGTACTCTCCGAGGACCTGCTCAATTGGCAGACCTGCAGGGGGCACTCTGTGTCCCCCACCTTTAATTTAACATAGGCACGATAAAATACCTCCCCGCGCCATCTGACATACAAGCGATAACATGTTGGATGGCCTGGTATCTGCAGGATAGTCGCCAGGGCTTGCGCTTTCGTACGGATAAAACAGATCAGCATGTGTACGCCTTCGAAATAAATGTACTTTGTAGTAAATATGTGCTAGGTATTGCCGCCATATCAAGCTGGAAATGTACTTTGTGGTAAGGGCTAGGAATTGCCGCCGTGTCAAGTTGGCTCTGCATACACATGGCGCAATGAGCAAGGGTACAGGAGTTGCAGAGGAATCTTGGGGCGATGTTTGCGATGCTACAGCAGTAGTCTAGTAGTAGTAGAATTGAACCTGGTACAAGTTTCATGATACAAACATGCTTCGTGTTCCTTCGTGTTCGTCTTTACGCGAAGACGCTCTTATATCCTACCTGGTATATGGGGGTTTTCCAGGCGGTCAATCTTATGCCCCACACGCCCAAGAACACTCCCGCGCAACTTCCCTGTTGTACAGGGCGTCAGACAATGAGCCTGCTGGTTTATGTCCGCGTTTGAGTCTGACGTATGATGTGTATGACTGCATAGAATCTACGGAGAGATGGTAGAGGGAACTATTGATATGATTGGTTGTCCCAATCTTCGATATGTTCGAGTTGAGCCCCCTTTGGCGCAGTGTACTACTACTACTACTGCTGTTGCTCAGTTCACTATTTTATTGTCTTGGGGTGTGCATGTTCAGAGTGGCCTCCGGGACTCCGGTACTTCAATATAATAAAAAATGAAAATACACTCCTCCAGCTGTGAGATCGAAGATTTCGTCGAAACTCATCTTTGCAAGCTGTGTGTGATACTCCGATCGCGCGTATTACGAGTTGTGTGTCCTCATTAAGGATATAGGTCGGCGACTCCCCTTACAACTACAGTGTAGCTATCAGGGTCAACCGGGTGATGTTAGTCAGTCTGTGCGCGGAAACTATATAACTCGTTTCTGAGGGGGGCAAAATCTGACAGCTGTGGAGGGAAATTTATCCGTTTATCAAGTGAATCCTGTAAGTCGAATAACCGGTGAGGGCGGGGGCGGAGTTTTGAAGGACGTGGGGGCCTGGTTTTGATCAAAAGCGAGCGGGGTTGGAGGGGGGGGGGGGGAAGGGGGGGAGGGGCGGACGAGCGGGCAATTTGTGCGTGTAAGCTATAAATCCTTTCAAGGGGATAAATCTGACGGTTTTGGGGAAAAAAAAAAAAATGCACCAGTTCATCATGGGGGGGGGGGGGGAGTTGGGGCGGGGGGGGGGGCTACCTATTCTTCGCCGACCTATACGTATCCTTAGTCTAATGAGGACACACCACCCGTAATACGCGCAATCGGAGTATCACACACAGCTTGCAAAGATGAGTTTCGACAAAATATTCGATCTCACAGCTGGAGTGTATTTTCATTTTTTATAATATAGTCTATATTCTATCGTCATAATATCTTCTCCTCCGCCTGATGGTCCCTCGTCGGGCACCGAGAGCAACCTCCCCGTGAGCCACCTTACGCCGGGCATACAGATTGTCGATTAGAGCCAACGACAAAAAAACATTACTCCTCGCCGCGAGTGCGACCGGAAAGTATCGCATGACATGCACTACATTGTAGCAGCAGCAGACGCTACCGTTTATGGCCTGAAAAAACCCTAATAATGCGTCCCACCATCCACAGGTGTTCACTGTGGTAGACCTGTAGTCTATGCATCGCACCCGTTAGTAACAATTGCGTCTATTATCGTGCGGAATTGTTTGCATCACCTCCATTAGTCACAATTGCGTATGTTCTCCTGTTTCTTAAACAGGGTGAGGTGACAGCAGATTTTCTTCAGTTTTTGTTTTACATCGATACATTTTTGGGCAATTAATTTCGCGAGTTCGCCTTCCAGCAGCTGACGAAAACGAGCGACCATAAGAAGACTACTACTCCCTGCTTGTAAGTCGAAGCTCGTGTAAGTTTTTTTCCAGGCGGTCAACGGGGTTTTTCGGACAGCAATCAGCAACAGGTGCACGCACTGTATTGTGTCAGGTCAGTTCAAGTGTCGGGTTCTCGTTGCCCTGGCCGAAGAGGAATCAAGGTGAAACTAATGGAGTCCACACATATAACCCGACCTCAAGGATCACTTTGTTTACGTTATTAAGAGTACCTACCTGTTTTCCGCAAGCCAAGCCCCAAAACATACATACGGAATAACGCGGTTATCAAACACACCCAAAAAACTTTTGAAGACGATACACAGGCGGGTTTGGTTGACGCCAAGCCAATTACAGTCTAAAAGGAGCGTAGGAAGTCTCTATTTCCCCCCTACAGTACATGGTTAGACCAAGGGTGTACCGTGCGAACGAAAACCAACCACCACCTGGTCGGTGGTCCGTATGCCCCAGCACGATCAGAAACGTTTCAAAATTCGAAGCGAAACATGACCGCGCGACCCACACCAGACGCCAGTAGCATGGAGACAAAGGGATGGCAAAGGACCAATCACCCTGAGGGGTCGATGCAAAGCGTACAAACCTGCGACCTCGTTGATAGTGGATATCTCCAGCCTCCCCATCTACGATGCAAACCCCCGGTACCCCCCCATGTCTTTTTTTGGATTTCCACGCCCTCACCCTTAGTTTAGGTCTATCTCGCCCACAGATATAGTGGATCGTGAAACCGTTTTACCCTTCGCGACCACACCCTCCTCTTCCCAACCCACCCGCCGACCGTACGCCCACCATCGTGCTCTTCTTGCGGCTAAGCATAGTCGCCTGTCTCCCCCCTCTGTCTGATGGTGGTTCCGGATGCATGCTTTCGCCTATCAACTGCTTCTTTAGGCTGCCGGGACTAAGTGGCCCACACGTTCACATGTTATTCGGATTTATACTTTCTCTCATGGGCGGGGGGGGGGGGGGGGGTGGTATCGAGTGCACACCGGGTTCTTTCGACATGCTTCTGGACAGTTTACAAACGCGCGGACGAGGCCTTATCGTCATAATAAGGCGTCTCCTCCCAACTTACAATGTCCAGTATATGCCCATACGTTGTAGGCCCTCTGCGTAGGACTGGTTCGGGCTGTCAACGCACGTATCAACGTAACACATCTGAGCCCGGCCCCGGCGGAGGCCTCGCTTTGCGGCTGAAGGATCAGGCCTAAACCTCTACCTAACATCTATATATCCAGTCAAAATGTCCCAGCCCTCTGGCCGCACCCCTCCCCCTAACCGCAGGGACTCGGATTTAGCTCCGGCTCCAGCCCCTTCCCTAGTCCCAGCTCGCACCCAGCTCCAGCCCCGGCCCCAAACCCGACCCAAACCCCAGCCCGAGCCCAAACGCCAGCCTGAGCCCAGCCCCGGCCATAATTCTAGACCTAGCCCAGGTCCCAGCCCTCAACGAGTCCCAGCCAAAACCCGGCGCCAGGTCCAGTCATACCAGCGGCTGAGACGACGGGTGGCGGTTAAAGCCCCCCCCCCACCAATACCACCCGCCAACGTTGTCGAGGTGCTCGCTGCCCACATGAATAGCCGAGGTAGATAGAAACAGTCACGCGTTATGGTCTTCGCGCGATGTGCTCGACCTCACCACTAGGATAATCACGTAATAATACCGCCAATGCCATCAGCGACGTCCTGGCGTACATGATCACTGATCATTCACACCTTTCGTACCTGGACTATATTTTTCGTGGCGTGGAAGTGGACGACTGCTGTGTGTGTGCCGATGTGTTGCGCAGAACGGCTTCCAAACCTCGCACACACAGCGCAATGCAGGACATATCAAGGCTCGAGGCTTCACGCGTTTCCGTGTACACTGTCTAGGGCAGCGCACTGGCAGCGCCCCATTCAGCAGAGACTATACTGGCCGCTTCATCAGTCAGCATACCGGACTGCATCAGTATACTGGAAGGCGAAAAATCGAGGTGACCAAGCGCAGCGAGTCCAGTCGACGCCTTCTACGTCCGGCAGAGTCAGTGCTCTCTTTTGCTACAGTTTCCCGATTGGCTGGGCTTCTCAACCGAATAACTGCAACAGCAGTACCCAACGAACGTTGTTTTGAATCTATCGCACTGCGTCTATCAGTTGCATTCGTTTTAGAAAAACTACGCTATCTAGGCGATGAGTGTCGATCGACTTAATTAAGCGCGTAAAGTTCTACCGATTCCAGTTTTTTTTTCTTGGATGAGGGAGAGAGCATTTTAAAAGTGGGCATCTTAGATTCACCTCTTCTACCGTCTGGCGTGCGGCAATCGCCCCCCCCCGCGCGGACCGGTAAGGCGAGGGCACACTGGAAGCTAGAAGCGGCCAGCTGGCTGGAATAGAAACAAACAAGCGTTTTCGCCTCATTCCCCGTCTCCTCTCTACTCTCGACTCCCGGGGAACTCAATACCGGAGAATTTTATGTTTTTTCGT